>JAODXP020009300.1:0-13550 GCA_027497455.2 Sardinella longiceps | reverse complement strand
CTTTCTGGTGGCCATGCTCCAGCGGCCGCATTAGCCAAGTTTGACCAGCCAATGGGCCAAATGCAGTTTCAACAAAACTCTCCCATTAACTCAACCAAACACACAAAACACAACAAGCTACTCAGTCTGTCCTAGAAGGAGAGAGTGTATTTTGTGCAAGCACGTAAAATCATAACAAGACCAATAGTCTTATGTTGGATGAGGGTAAGCTAGAGGTGGCGCTCCAGCATATCATCTTGCCCTGTTCCTGCGTCACGTCAGGTGCTGCAACCGAGAGGGAAGAGAATTGTACGGTTCTCTGTGATGTCACTCTGGGTGACCTGACCAGGTCAGAGAGGACCAGGAGGGGTCGGGCTGATCAGGGAGCCACTTTTCTCAAGTTTTCTTCTTCATGGCAGCATAGATGGCTTAGTGGCATAGATCGGCGCAGGGTTGGCATTTGCTTGGCAATCAAAGTGCAGACTGTGGGCTCCTTCTTGGCATAGACAGCTTCATCACAGTGCAGTGTGGGCATTCGTCGGGCAAGGCTTACAACACACTGGTCGTGACCCTCCACCATTCCTTCCTGCATTGGCACCTCTTTGATATGGTTGCCATAGTAGCCACAGCCAGAGCTGTTATAAATCTGTAAAGAACAGCACTGAAGTGAAATCTTTCACCAAACGATAGATGGTCAAATCGATTAAGGCCTGCTGTGTCATTTTTTTTTTATGGTACTGGACTTCAACACCCAGTCATTCTCTATGACAACTCTAAACAAGTATGTGTAATTCCTTTTTTGGCCACCGGTTTTGGTGCTTTTTAGAGGCGGACAAAATGTAGTTTGGGGTGTGGGGTTGTGGGTTGGTAGTTTGGGGTTGTGGAGTGGGCAGGTAGTGTGCTGTATGTTGGGGGAGGAGGGGGGGCAGTATTGAAGTGGAAATGGGGCAAAGAAAGTGTCAGGATGGAATAGAGTAAGTATTAGCATGAACACAAACAAACACAAATGATGCCAGTGTGTGATGTGTGCGTACTGTGTCAGGTCTGTGAGTGGATGTGGAATATGGGGGTGGGGGGTTGCATGTCCCCCTCTAATTCACTCTGTCTCCATCTTTACTGTATATTGCAGTGACAAAGGCTGACCTCCAACTTCAGGAATATAATGGTGTCATCGCTGGTGAGTTGTCTATTGTAGATCCGTCTATTTAACTAGCTAGCTAGCTATCTGTCTGACGATCAATTTATTTATCTTGTCTATTTGTCTTGTCTATTATTGTCTATCTATCTAGTTTTGATTGGTCAGTTGTATGAGTGACAGCTGTTTTTCTCTGTAGGAACTGATTATGATGATGTGGGGGCGGAGCCTGATGAGTGACACATGAGGAAGTCAGCAGAGCAGAGGACTCCCATCTGCTGGTGGGCTGGAGTTCTGAGCCACTGATGTCATATGAAAATCATTTTAAATTGCAGGAAGTAAAGCAAAGATTATTTTTTTACAGAAGACATTTTTATACAGTATAACGTTTAGCTCTATATATTTCAGCCAGCTACATTTTTTAATATATTTCTTTATATATTTTTACTGTATTGTTTTCTGTGATTCCGATTTGTACTGTGAATTCTAATGAATTTACAAGAATACAGTGATGATATGGCTAAATTAGGCCAACATTAGGACATACTGAAATAAGATTACTTTCACATACTGTAAAACACAAACTATGTCATTACTTCCTTTGGTAATAAAGTTTTTTCTAGCCATAGGTGTCAATGATTTTCCTCATCATTTAACAAAAATGCATTTTAAGTGAATCTTTAAGGTTACTTCAGTGCCATTTCACCATAAATAACAGACTCAACTTATCCAGGCATATGAGAGACATCTCTGAGTTTAACCATTATATAGTAACAGAATATGTGTTTTACTGTGTGTGTGTGTGTGTGTGTGTGTGTGTGTGTGTGTGTTTTACTGTGTGTGTGTGTGTGTGTGTGTGTGTCCTGTTAGTCAGTCAGTCAAGGTGGCTACAGACCTTAAATCCACGACGAGACGGGCTGCAACGTTCTAAAAACCGGCAAGTGTGAGTGTAAAACCCAGTCAACATTTATATATGTCCTAAACTGGACGGACCTTTTCATGTGTTCAGCCATGCTGAAGGCCCCTGCATGCTGAATGTAGACCTATCAGCACTATTGATGGATGATATTGCTCCACCTAATGTCCAAAGTGTGTCAGTGTTTTTAGAAACCTAAATAGGCTAGTACACAGTGAAGTTATCATTTTTGTTGGTATTGATTAAAGGAAAACAGTTTTCTATTTTGGAATAGCATACTGAATTTCCCTTTCCTCTCTATAACTGACGGCATAAGTGCAGTTTTATCTGGGCGTCTACGGGGTTGGGTCAAGCAGGGCATCACTTCAGGAATCAGGGCTGATTTTCTCATCTGAGATGCAGTGCCCCTAGTGGTTTTGTGTGGCACTACAGATTATTCAGAATGAGCTGCATCTGACATGTTTTGAAGTTTTTGCCTAGGGTTAACCTGCCACACATGCACACAGTCTCTCTCTCTCCCTCACACACTCACACACACACACACACTCTCACTCTCTCTCTCTCTCTCTCTCTCTCTCTCTCTCTCTCTCTCTCTCACACTCTCACACACACACACACACACACACACACACACACACACACACACACACACACACACCAGGGACTTTAACACAGCTGTGACCAGTTTATTACACTCGTTTGCCATTCAACAAGATGCAATACTCATTTTGTCCACCTACTTTGAGATGCAGATCCAATGTCAAAACGGGCAATCTTATGATGTAGTTTCCATAAGCCGACTGACTGATTCCATCAATGTTCTAATCAACCCCAGTCAAAATTTAGCCAGGCGAACACTGCCTGCTGACTCCGCTCATTTCATTTCATAAATGATGTGAAAGCGGATGATCAAATCAGGCTAGTCAAGATTATCTAGTTACAATTATTAATGGCAATTATCTTGATATATGAATTTCAGATAAATGATAATTGGCCTATAAGCTTTATATAGCCTACCCTACCGTGTCATTGTTTGTTATCCATTGGGTCTATAAAAAAAAAAGAATTACATTTTTAAACCTCTGCTCCGAGTTCAATGACATGCAGCAGTGTAGTCATGTGTGTTCTCTATGAGGGAGGTTTTTGTACGGCTCTGTATCACTGTGTGAACACCCACGAACTACTGGGGTTGTGGAGACTGACAGCAATAATCTCCTGCATCTTCAGCCTGGACTCCACTGATGGTCAGAGTGAAATCAGTCCCAGATCCATTGCCACTGAATCGAGATGGAGTGCTAGACTGGCGGTTGCTAACATAGTAAATCAGGAGTTTTAGAGGCTCTCCAGATACCTGATGGTACCAGGCCAGATAGCTGTTGCCATGGACATTACTGCTAACTTTTCTTGTGAGCATGGACAGAGATGAAGAAACCTTAACACAAATGTTGATCATCATAGATTCAGTGATGGCCCAGTAGTGTGTCATGTATTTAGGATTGAGCATTGAGTGACTGTAATCTTGTTTGGTTTGGTAGATGTCCATGGTCCTGAGATTTTGAGTGCATTATTTGTGATGAAGGAGAATAGGGAAATGTCTATGTGGCTTTGAAACACTGGGCTGCTTGGAATTTGAAAGGTTTTAAATCACACAGCAGTGGAAGTGGGGTGAGTGATGTAGCCTAGTTGAAACTGCAGCCTTGTAAATTGAGATGGAAATGTCTATATGAAGACAAGACTGTCGCCAGCCTTATATACATCTTTGAAACTGTAGACAGCACTGAGAGTGTCACCAACAAAGTCTGCCAATACATACAACTGAATCCTGAATCCATATCCAACTTTCAGAATGGAGTTTGTATGATACTGGCCAGCAGCAATCCACACTTCACTAACAATTATCTACAAAAGATAAAAGAACTGTGGACAAAGTATTTGAATGTTTTTTTCTTTCTTTATTGTACTGTATGTTCAATAAAATTTCATTCCACACTGTCCTCATGCCCCCAAAAGCAAGCCATAGGCGACGGTGGCAAGGAAAAACTCCCAGCTGTGAGCTGGAAGAAACCTTGGGAGGATCCAGACTTTTGGGGGAACCCATCCTCCTTGGGCCAGTACTGACTGAGACAGCAGATGTGTGGAGGAACACTCGAGAGAAGCTGAAACAGAAAAGAGTCCCAGTAGTTACTTTCTCTCCACCAATAATGTTACATGCATTCCTTGACAAACATGTGAAACTTCATCCAATATCTATTCATGAAAGCGATGGTGTATAAATGGCTTTCATGGCTTTCATATCTAATCACTGATAGGCTGGAAATACAACTTACATAATAACAAAGGCTATTGATTTAATGAAGCATAATTTGCCCCTGCAATGCTTTACTGTTCATGTATGAAAATAGCTGTTTTAACACTACAATTTCTACCTTGTAGTTGTGGGAGTTCCTGCAGGGGATGAGAGATCTGTCTCCACTGTCTGATCTGTTACTCTTGTGACTGCCATGTTGTATGATACTGTGTGGTCGGGACACATTTAGTCTGAGATACTACAAAAAACAAACAAACAAACAAAAAAAACAAAGGTTTGTTTCAAAGTATGCTTTGGGTGATGATGGTTTAAACTTCACACTTCAGACAGTCTCTCTGATGATTTGTTGGTCAGTCATACAGTGCTTGACGTTCCAGGCATTGTAGTGGAGATGTGATTTTTTTACTGATGAGTGATGTGTCCCCACATACAGCTTTATACCACTATATACTTCCCTAAAGACTGACGCAACTTACCTTGGTTACAGTGTTCCAACACTTCTCATACAAACCGCATTAACAGAACATGGATGACGGCTGTTCCTGAGTGTTTGGTGGCAGCCATTCCAGTGAAGATGCCTAATTCCCTCCTCCCCCTGGGAACTCTTTGTAACTCTAAACATGACAGGAAGCATCATCAAATATACTTTAACCAACTGTCTCTGAATTTATATAATATCATGATTACATTATATTTATATTTACTGTATGCCTGCATTATATTCATTAGGGGCAGCATATTCTCAGATGTGCTTAAGTCCAAAAAAGTCCTTATATTAGTGCAGACTGAAACACAAGGAGCTAAGCACTTTTTTAGACTTAAGCACCTTGAAGAATACTGCTCTAATTAATTTGTTTACATGTTTGTTATTATGTTTATGCTATAGTGGTTAGAATGTGAATGTCTACCAATGAGGTCTCACTTTACCAGTGATGTCACTGACCTTTTGCATGCTTGGCTCTCTCTTGAGGTCCTGCTGTCTTTTCTTAATTGGTGTTGCTGGTGCTTGTGTTCCCACAGCACCCAGCACACACGTTGCACCCCTTCTTAGCCTTCCGCTTTTCCCCTTTTAAAGCTTCTCTGCTTTCCTTTTCCCTTTGCTGCCTGCGCCGCTCTATCTCATCTTGGGCTGTTGTTACTTGGAATTCCGGCTCTCTTTCTATTGGGCAGATGCACTCGCAGGTGACCAAGACTTGCATTGCTCGCAGGAGATGTCTTGGTGCGTTCCTGATGTTGTAGCATATTCTATTACATCGGTCGATTCTGTCAGACCATCTCCTGTTATTTTCATGGCAGCTTTCCTCAAAGTCATGCTGCTTCTTTAACCACCTTTCTTCCTCCTTTTGCCATTTTTCAATCTGTTTTCTCTCTTTTTCCTCATCTTTCTTCTCCTTACGCAGTCTCTCTATCTCTGCCTTTTTCGCCTCTCTCTCCTCAGCAAGCGTCCTTTGCAGTCTTTTGTGCTTTTCCTTTTCTAATTTTATCTGCTTCATTTTTTCTTCCCTTTCATCTCTGAAACGTTGTCTCTCCAGGACCCTTTTTCTCTGTTTTTCTTTCATTTCCTCTTTGTACAAGTCTTTTTTGTACATAATCAAGCAGGCTTTATGGTTGGCTATCTCTTGCTTCAGTTTTTCTTCGGTTGTCTTTAGAGTCTGTTCTAATGTCTCCTCTCGCTCTCTCAGACCTTCCTTAACTCTCTTTGCATCGTCAGCTGGCATCGATTTCTTATCTTCTTTATATTTTTTCCTCTGGAGTTCTAACTGCTTTTTCTCTTTTTGGTAAGATGCCAGTGCATCTATTTTCTTCTGTTTTGCAAATTGCAGTTTCTTTTCAGTGGTCAGCACCATGTGTCTGAAATGACTGAGGTGGCCGTCTTCCTTGACACAGGTGCTTCGTGACGGTTCTCTAGCTGTCTCTGTGTTTTTCTCTTCTGTATCCTCAGCAAGACTCTTCTGCAGTTTTTTCACTTTTTCCTTTTCTTCTTTCTGACGTCGTTTCTCCAGGACCTTCTGTCTCTCTTTCTCCTTCTTTTCCTCTTTGTCCAGGTCCTTTTTGTATCTAACCAAGGAGGCTTTCAGCTTGTCTTTCTCTTGTTTCAGCTTTTGTTCAATCTTCTTCTGACCTTTTTCTAAGGTCTTCTCTTGCACTCCCAGTCCTTCTTTAACCATCTTTGCCCTTTCGGCAGCCATGAACTTCTTTTTTTCTTTATAATCTCTCCTCTTGAGTTCTAGCTGTTTTTTCTCCTTTTGGTAGGACTCTAGTGCATCAACCTTGTGTTGCCTCACCAACTGCAGCTTCTTTTCAGTGGTTAGAACCAGGTTCCTTAAATGATTCAGCTGCGTGTCTTCGATTTGTAAAGATTTGGAAACAGTTGGGCTGCCGGCGCCTCTTGAGGGCAGTTTGTTGATGGCTGCATCTTCTTCATCACTGATAGCGGCCTCGCTGTCACTCTTGCTGTCTGCACTCTCTGGGTCATTTTGTGCGCTGAGCTGACGGTCATCTCTCACACTGTCCTCCCCTTCACGCTGCACTCTATTACCCAGTGCGGTCTGAAAAACATGCAACACATTGTTTAAATATTCCGAATACAATTCTTTTGTTTGTAAACATGCATCCTGTCTTGATATTCTATGTATTTATTTGCTGTTCTTCAGAAGAAAAAGAACGTGAATATATAAGTTCATGTGCAGTCTCAAACACACGTTTGTTATACAAACTATCATGGCTGATAGTACATTATAAGTAATGTAAATTGAAATTTACCAACATGCAATGAAAAAAAATCATCTCCAACTTACCTTGGCTGGTGATGCCTTTGCTGCATTCCTCCTAACCACAGTCTTCCGAGTGGTGGCACAAACCAAGATGGTGGGTGGTTCATGTGAGGGGACTCTGGGTGGGAGACCAGGCACTGACATTTCCGATATAAACTCGTGTTGGAATGGGCACTTGTCTTGGGAGCAGGAGCAAGAGTCCCTGACTGGAGAGGATGACATTCCTGGGGCGTCCTGAGTGCCAGGGATCGGAGGAAGAGGACGCTTTGATGTACGCTTCAAACCACTGAGCTGAGCGGCAACGTCTTTTCCTTCGTCCTTCCTCCTAGAATTCCCTTTGGGTCTTTGGGCCGAGGTCTGTTTGGGGAGAGATCTGTCCAAGTGTGAATGTTTCTTGTTTGAAGGGCAAGGGTCAGCTGAGCTAGGGGGTATGGATGCATGCTGCCAACCATTGGGAAGAGGGCGAGGAATTGCACCTCTTTTGGTATTCTTCTTTTCCTTAGTAGCTTCTGCTGTACTGGTCCATGGGCCAGTGTTTGGTGCGTTTGTCCAATGCTGGGACGGTCCTGCAGAGTACTGGGTCGACTGCAGACCAGGGGGAGAGGAGGTTGGACTCGGATGGGCAAAAGAGCCAATAGCAACTGGGCTGGGAGAACGGCATGCTTTCTCTGCCTTTGTTGTATTCTGCTGAACACAAAATGAAATTCAATCAGACTCAAACAATGGCCTTCAGTTTTAGAAATTACAAACACGAAACAAATCATTCTGGAATGGAAAGTATTGATTTACATATTTATAGTTTTAACATCCCCACCAGACTCTTCATACCTCAGTGTTGCCCCATGGCTTGGGCTTTGTTGGTACGTTATAAGTTGGTCTGACACTTCCCTCTGCTTGGGGCTGATATACAACAAGGCGAGAGACAGGCTGAGGCTGCACTGAGGGCAGTGGAGAAACTGCAGTGCAGCCCGTCCTGTAAGCAGATGGTACCGTAGGGAACGGGATGATCACTGGGCAAGGCCGGGAGCTGTGGGCTGATGGTCCAGGGAAAATCTGCGCCATGCCTGGCTGGTATGGAAGTCTTGCTTGGCATCCAGATGTTACTGTGTTTATATTGGTGCCAGTAGCTCCCATTGAATGAATTCCTCTGGACCCAGAAGGAAGCAGCTCCCGCCGTGACTCAGGGATAAAATCCGAGGAGGAAGAGCGCATTCTTTCCTCAAGGGTATGGATCTGTTTCAGGTAGACAAAAACGAAAATTGAATTTGGATCTGTTTCAGTTAGACAAAAACAAAAATGAAATCTGGTTCCAAGAACTGCATAACACAACTGAGCACTACTCACTGGCTCATCACTCCTCTGATAGATGTTCGTTATTAGACGAAACCTGTTCCTGAAGGCCCTCAAAAGTTGGTTTTCTGAGAGGGTTCTCTCCACCTGCCATGCGAGAAAGGTTCTTTTGTCTGCGTTCTGCAATGCTAGGCATCTACTCTATTCAGTTCAATTAATTAGACTTGAATTCAGTTCTGTCCAGTATCATCATCAGTCCAGTAAATTCAGTTCTGTCCTGTACCAGTGGTCACCATCACCAAATAACATTGACATGAACAACATTGTACATACCACAGGTGCCCATGTTGGTTCAGGGCTGCCACCATCATTTGGCTGAAAAAAAAATTGTTCAATTACATTCCCTTAGTTTTTCTTTTTCATTTGTTAATTACCTTGATGTGTTAAGTGATGTAAGTAGAAGGAGCAGTTAGTTTACAATATTGAGATTGAAACAGTTAAAAATGGCTGTGACTTACGGGTTCAGGTTGGACTCGTGAGCGAGTCATCTGGCGATCTAAGAAGAGGAAGAGACATAAATAAAAGATAGGAATAGCTATCATATAAGAGTATTTTCAGAAATAAACACAATCCTCAGAGGTAACATTTTACAAAGTTGTTCATCAAACAAAACAAAAATATGTACTAGCTTACACTTTTATTCATAAAATTCTTTGAAACTCACCAGATTGCCAATTGTTGTCTAATGAACTAAATTAAAATTTGTTTAAGCAAAATAATGTTGTGTCCTCTTGTCACATGTACTTTGGTAAAATGAGTTGCTCTGGGTTGCTCTCAATGTAACATTCTGACATGACATACTAGTGTATTATGACATCATAATGACACTGTAGTAACCTGTTGGAACAACACCTGAGAACAGACTATTGGAACAGACGCATCTGAAGATTCTAGAGCGGAGCACTCTAGAATCTTTGGTCATCTCTGTCCAGAGCAGAGCCAGTATCTCTCTATCTATCAAGGCTCAAGGATTTTATTTATCACACTTAATCCAAAGGCCATCCCATGCAGGATAAGAGAATGTGAGATTGTTATCCAAACAGGCTTAACTCAATCATAATAACTGAAAGATTTCAAATCCTTATCAAAGTTTTTTTTTTTTTTTTTTTTTTTTTTTTGCTGCTTTGTGTGTAGACTGTTCCGATATCCAATCAGGGAACACCTGTTTTATTTGATTGAACTTGTTCAAGTTCAAGTTCAAGGGTTTATTTGTCACATACAATGAAATACTTTCGTAAAACATGTAGTGAAATGTGTTTTCAAAGAGAGAGAGAGAGAGAGAGAGAGAGAGAGAGAGAGAGAGAGAGAGAGAAAAGAAGCAAAATAAACAGATAAATTAATAAATAATGAAATAATAAAATAAAACTAGATTTGCAATTCCAAGGAATTACACAGTGCATGCAAACGTTTAAAAAAGTACACTTAGAAAGTGATCGTAGAAAAAAAGTACAAAAGTAGAGTAAAGAGGAAACTTGTTTAGGCAATCAAAGTTACTAGTCAAGTAGCAAAGAAAATGTTGCTACCTTGATCATGTTGTAGTTGAATAGTTGAAAAAAAAGAAAATGGTGCTGGTTGCTGTATTGGTTGTTATGTTGATTGCAAGGGTACTTTTGGTTGTTGTTAGGCCGTTGCTAGGGCGGATATGGTGGTTACTATGCTGGTTGTTACATTGATCATGTTGGTTGCTATGTCTAGTGCTTGGTCATCAGTGTGGAAGCGGTTCCTAGGACATTGCAGGGCTTCTTGAGGTTGTTGCTAGGCTGTTGCCAGGTAAGTTATGGTGGTTGCTACGTTGATCATGTTGGTTGCAATGTTCATTGCTAGGTCATTGTGGAAGTGCTTCCTGGAAGGTGGCATTGGTGCTTAAGGTTGTTGTTCGGCAGTTGCTAGGGTGGACATGTAGGTTGCTATGCTGGTTGCTACGTTGATCATGTTGGTTGCCATGTTCATTGCTATATCATTATTGATGGAGTGGTTCTAAAGACATTGCAAGGCTGCTGGAGGCAGTTGCTAGGCTGTTGCTAGGGCGGATATGGTGGTTGCTATGCTGTTTGCCATGTTTAGCATGTTGGTTGCTATGTCAATTGCCATAGGGGTGTCTGAGGTTGTTACTAGGCCATTGCGAGGGCGGATATGTTGGTTGCTACATTGATCTTGTTGGTTGATATATTGCTAGGTCATCATGGGAGTTGTTAGCAGTGGCTATTGTTAATGTTGATGAATGGGTGATTATTGAATAGTTGAAAAAAAAAAAGATAGTTGATGACAGTTCGAATGAACATGGCCCGTATCAGTAGTTAAATTAGTGATAAAGGTGGACGCAGCCTTTGGCTGCGTCAAATGGTTCGTTGTTGATGATTACATAAAAAGTTGCTTTGTGTAAATTTGTTTAAAAATGTTGAAATAGGAAATAGTTGAAATAGGAAAAGATGTGGAAAAAAGTTGCAAAAAATGTTGAATATAATACAGAGAATTGAAGAGAAAAAAAGGAAAATATGTAGGCTAGGCCTGAAAGGTTGCCAAAAAGTTGAAGAGATAATACAGAGAATTGAAGAGAAAAAGGCAAAGATGTACAGTAAAAAGTTGGCAAAAAGTTGAAGGGAAATAGGCAAAAATGTCAAATGTCGATGAAAAAGTGAATAGATAATTGAAGAGAATTGAAGACAAAAAGGTGAAGACGTAAATAGTTGCCAAAAGTTGAACAGATAATACAGAGAATCAAAGAAAAAAATGGCAAAGATGAAAAAGTTGTTAAAAGTTGAATAGATGATACAGAGAATTGAAAAGAAAAAGACAGTAGAAGAGGGAAAAGGCAAAGAGGCTCGCTTCGCGAGCCCTTTGCCTCAGCAAATGGAAGTGAAATAAGCTTAAATAGCCCATTAGGTTAATAGAAATGAACTGGAAAGGTTAATACAGCAGATAACAGAATGTTCGTGGAAATAGAATCCTAGAAGTTCCACTAGTCTGCTGAAAGTTCTCTGGAATGTTTACAGTAGTCAAGAAAGCAACAATAGAATGTTTACAGTAGTTAAGGTAGCAACAATAGGAAGTAGAATTCTGTTGTGGAACTCTGAAAATTCCATAATTTGTGAAAAAAAGCACTTTTTTCGCTCGTTTATCGCAGATAGTAGAAAAAGTAAAAATAGTAGAAAAGTGAAATGTCATAGCATAACAACACAAATCGAGACCTACGAGATGAAGTTTGAATGAAGTTTCTAGGTGAAACGGTTATTGAGAAAAAGCGAGCATTGAAGAATAATAAAAAAGAAGAAGAAGCCAACGGAGAACATACAGTGATCGCTTTGCATGCACTGTAACTAGATTTGCAATTCCAAGGAATTACACAGTGCATGCAAACGTTTAAAAAAGTACACTTAGAAAGTGATAGTAGAAAAAAAGTAGAAAAGTAGAGTAAAGAGGAAACTTGTTTAGGCAATCAAAGTTACTAGTCAAGTAGCAAAGAAAATGTTGCTACCTTGATCATGTTGTTGAATAGTTGAAAAAAAAGAGAAAATGGTGCTGGTTGCTGTATTGGTTGTTATGTTGATTGCAAGGGTACTTTTGGTTGTTGTTAGGCCGTTGCTAGGGCGGATATGGTGGTTACTATGCTGGTTGTTACATTGATCATGTTGGTTGCTATGTCTAGTGCTTGGTCATCAGTGTGGAAGCGGTTCCTAGGACATTGCAGGGCTTCTTGAGGTTGTTGCTAGGCTGTTGCCAGGTAAGTTATGGTGGTTGCTACGTTGATCATGTTGGTTGCAATGTTCATTGCTAGGTCATTGTGGAAGTGCTTCCTGGAAGGTGGCATTGGTGCTTAAGGTTGTTGTTCGGCAGTTGCTAGGGTGGACATGTAGGTTGCTATGCTGGTTGCTACGTTGATCATGTTGGTTGCCATGTTCATTGCTATATCATTATTGATGGAGTGGTTCTAAAGACATTGCAAGGCTGCTGGAGGCAGTTGCTAGGCTGTTGCTAGGCGGATATGGTGGTTGCTATGCTGTTTGCCATGTTGAGCATGTTGGTTGCTATGTCAATTGCCATAGGGGTGTCTGAGGTTGTTACTAGGCCATTGCGAGGGCGGATATGTTGGTTGCTACATTGATCTTGTTGGTTGATGATATTGCTAGGTCATCATGGGAGTTGTTAGCAGTGGCTATTGTTAATGTTGATGAATGGGTGATTATTGAATAGTTGAAAAAAAAAAGATAGTTGATGACAGTTCGAATGAACATGGCCCGTATCAGTAGTTAAATTAGTGATAAAAGGTGGACGCAACCTTTGGCTGCATCAAATGGTTCGTTGTTGATGATTACATAAAAAAGTTGCTTTGTGTAATTTTGTTTAAAAATGTTGAAATAGGAAAAAGTTGAAATAGGAAAAGATTTTTTTTTAAAAAAAAGTTGCAAAAAATGTTGAATATAATACAGAGAATTGAAGAGAAAAAAAGGAAAATATGTAGGCTAGGCCTAAAAGGTTGCCAAAAAGTTGAATGATAATACAGAGAATTGAAGAGAAAAAAGGCAAATATGTAGGCTAGGCCTGAAAGGTTGCCAAAAAGTTGAGAGATAATACAGAGAATTGAAGAGAAAAGGCAAAGATGTACAGTAAAAGTTGGCAAAAGGAGGAAATAGGCAAAAATGTCAAATGTCGATGAAAAAGTGAATAGATAATTGAAGAGAATTGAAGACAAAAAGGTGAAGACGTAAATAGTTGCCAAAAGTTGAACAGATAATACAGAGAATCAAAGAAAAAAATGGCAAAGATGAAAAAGTTGTTAAAAGTTGAATAGATGATACAGAGAATTGAAAAGAAAAAGACAGTAGAAGAGGGAAAAGGCAAAGAGGCTCGCTTCGCGAGCCCTTTGCCTCAGCAAATGGAAGTGAAATAAGCTTAAATAGCCCATTAGGTTAATAGAAATGAACTGGAAAGGTTAATACAGCAGATAACAGAATGTTCGTGGAAATAGAATCCTAGAAGTTCCACTAGTCTGCTGAAAGTTCTCTGGAATGTTTACAGTAGTCAAGAAAGCAACAATAGAATGTTTACAGTAGTTAAGGTAGCAACAATAGGAAGTAGAATTCTGTTGTG
>JAODXP020009299.1:10000-13207 GCA_027497455.2 Sardinella longiceps | reverse complement strand
CCTTTACTCTCAGAAACTGCACTTCCCACAATGCTCTAGTGGAATCACCCTATGTCAGATGCCTGCTGGCCTCCCCCTTTACTCTCAGAAACTACACTTCCCACAATGCTGTAGTGATCTCACCCTATGTCAGATCCCTGCTGGCCTCCCCCTTTCCTCACAGAAACTACACTTCCCACAATCCCCCTGTGGAATCACACATGTGTCAGATGCCTGCAGGCCTTTCCTCACAGAAACTACACTTCCCACAATGCTCTAGTGGAATCACCCTGCTGGCCTCTCCCTTTACTCTCAGAAACTACACTTCCCACAATGCTCTAGTGGAATCACCGTATGTCAGATGCCTGCTGGCCTCCCCCTTTACTCTCAGAAACTACACTTCCCACAATGCCCCTGTGGAATCACACATGTGTCAGATGCCTGCAGGCCTTTCCTCACAGAAACTACACTTCCCACAATGCTCTAGTGGAATCACCCTGCTGGCCTCTCCCTTTACTCTCAGAAACTACACTTCCCACAATGCCCCTGTGGAATCACACATGTGTCAGATGCCTGCAGGCCATACGCCTCACCCTGCTGGACTTTAGGGTCAATTAGAGGAAGGCACTGGCATTCAATTGAATGAGTTAATTCAACACACACACACACACACACACACACACACACACACACACACACACACACACACACACACACACACACACACACACACACACACACATGTGTATGGCCTACAGTTCTACAGTGGGGAGGGAATGTCTACTAGATACTAGAACAGGACATGTGTGGGAATGCAGTGTGAGAGGATGGAGTGGGAGAGGTGTTTTTGGACGTGTGCCGTCGGTGAAGTGGTAACAAGAAAAATCTTGGTCATGACAAGTACTGTCGGTGTCGTTGGTACTCAGAGATCCATGTGTGTTATTTTCGTGTGTGTATGTGTGTGTGTGTGTGTGTGTGTTTGATCCATGTGTGTTACTCTTATGTGTCTGTGATCCATTTGTGTTACTTTCATCTGTGTGTGATCCATGTGTGTGTGTGTGTATGTGATCCATGAGGACGAGTGTGTGAAGTGGCGTTTGGCACGTAGTCTGATGAGACTAACTGGGTTGCACTGTAGCGCTGGTCAGTTCTATTTCTCACCCCATTACACACACAGTATTGGCTCGCACGCACACACACACACACATTACACACACAGTATTGGCTCACACCCTCTCTCACACACACACACATTAGACACACAGTACACACACACACACACACACACACACACATTAGACACTCAGTATTGGCACACACACACACACACACACACACACACACACACACACTAGACACACAGTATTGGCCTTATCAGTGAGTTATCAGCGCTGGAGGCTATTCAGTCCAATAGGCCAATAAGTGTGTTTCTCCCTGAAGAAGGCTGTGTGAATGGTCAAGATCATCTCATACAATACACTTTTAAATATGTGGACTTCACCACACACACACACACACACACACACACACACACACACACACACACACACACACACACACACACACACACACACACACACACACACACACACACACACACACAAACACACACACAGCACAAGCACGGCAGGCATATCTACTTAGCACCCTTTATTCAGAGTTAATGTTTATTTCTGAAAAGATGTATTTCTCTCTCTCTCTCTCTCTCTCTCTCTCTCTCTCTCCCATGTTTGTGTGTGTGTGTGTGTGTGTGTGTGTGTATATGTGTGTTTCCCTCTGAGCTCAGTCAGATTTTAACATGAATCCTCTTCTCTTTCATTCATTCTTTTTGTTTCTCCCTCTTTCTTCCTCTCCCTTTCTTATTTCTTTTCCTCTACCTCCCCCACCCCTCTCTCTCTCTCTCTCTCTCTCTCTCTCTCTCTCTCTCTCTCTCTCTCTCTCTCTCTCTCTCTCTCTCTCTCTCTCTCTCTCTCTCTCTCTCTCTCTCTCTCTCTCTCTCTCTCTCTCTCTCCCTCTATCTTCTCCCCTCCAGTCTGTCCCTCTCCTCTAATCTGCTGAAGTCATAGAGGCTGTTTTCTGTCCAGTTCTCTAGCACCATTACGCATGCCCGCACACATGACACACACACACACACACACACACATACTCACACAAACGTGCACACACACACACACACATACACAGATACTCACACACACGCGCACACACACAAACACACACACACACACACACTGAAAACACACATACAAACACACATCTATGCGAAACACACACGAAAACACATACTCACTCTCACACACAAAAACATACAAACACACACACCACACACACACACACACACACACACACACACACACACACACAGACTGGCCCCTTACTGAATCCATTCCCGTGCAGTAGTGAGTGTGTTTGTGTGTGTGTGTGTGTGTGTCTCGCCAACAATAACAAAATGCCAAACAAAAGCTTTCCAAATAAGTGTGTTGAGACAAATCTGTATTCATATTGAGTGTGTAAGAGGAGAATTCTATCACTCCACCAGTTCCACTGTTCTTCTTCTTTATTCTCTCTCTCATTGCTATGCAAGAGCCACACTGATAAACTGGACAATTACACTCAGCACTACAACTAACACTGGCCCAGTCCCATTGCTATAACAATACACTCCTTTTTGGCCCTAACACTCTAACACACTTAAACACACACTCAAACACACGCACTAACACACACACACACACACTAAGGCCCAGTCCCATTGCTATAACAATACACTCCTTTTTGGCCCTAACACTCTAACACACTTAAACACACACTCAAACACACACACTCAAACATACACACTTAAACACACACACACTAAGGCCCAGTCCCATTGCTATAACAATACACTCCTTTTCGGCCCTAACACTCTAACACACTTAAACACACACACACTAACACACACTAACACACACTAAGGCCCAGTCCCATTGCTAACACTAATACACTCCTTTTTGGCCCTAACACTCCTAACACACTTAAACACACACACACTCAAACACACACTAACACACACTAAGGCCCAGTCCCATTGCTATAACAATACACTCCTTTTCGGCCCTAACACTCTAACACACTCAAACACACACACTCAAACACACACACTAACACACACACTAACACACACACACACACACACACACACACACACACACACTAAGGCCCAGTCCCATTTCTAATCCCTTTCCACTG
>JAODXP020009298.1:7500-10000 GCA_027497455.2 Sardinella longiceps | reverse complement strand
GGTGGCTTTGCGAATGTCGTTGTAGCCTACAGTTAAATTGCTGTTTTGTCATCGGTATCGTTAGGCAACTTTTGTATAGGCAACGGTAATGGAAGAAAAGTGCAGTTTAAAGCAAACGGCAGGCCTATTAAATTAATCTAAATGGTCGAGAATGTTATTTACACAATAATCTTGTTAGTAAAGCAAGCAATTTCTATGGGCTCACCGCGCAGGTTTTCGAAATTGTTTTCTCCTAATTGCTTTAACCTCTACAGCTGCGTTTCTAGTGGACTCCGTTATACAGAGGGTTAGAAAACTTTTTCTAAAAACTTGCGCACCAGCTTCACAGTTTTCACTCTTCAAATGGTTCACGTGTAGCTTCCCTGGCTGGCTTGATCGCTTAGCTTAAATTGAATTATTTTATTAGCTTAGAAACCTGTAGGTAACTCTTCAAGTCTGGCCTGTCAGGCTATTATCTTAGACGGAGGAGGAGCTCAATATGGAAGCCCATTTCCGCCACATTAAAAAAGCAATCTGGGTCAAATAGGCTACTATGAGGCTACTATGAATATAATGTTAATCCTATTGCTATTTCATTCATATGGAAAAACATTGAAAATATATTTATAAATATTATAAATAATATAATAATAATATTATATACATATATTTATATTTATATAAAATTTATAGCCAACACTACTCCATGCATTGTACCACAATTAATTTTTAATTTATTAATTTACCCCCACCTTTTTCAACCCTTATGAGTTTGCAGGTATGAGTTAAGCTACAGTTAAGTCATCGTTACACTGGTCAGTTAAGCTAAAGATAAGCGTCATCATCACATTCACTGGTCAGTTGAGCTAAAGATAAGTCCTTCTCGATCCGTGTGTGAATCATCGGGTGGTGCCCATCTCCCATAGCAACCTTTGTGTACTTGCATTGACAGCTTAAGAGTTCTATCAGTTATCTGTCTGACCTTTGACCCCCTTAGAGTTCTATCAGTTATCTGTCTGACCTTTGACATCCCATAGAGTTCTATCAGTTACCTGTCTGACCTTTGACTGCCCATAGAGTTCTATCAGTTACCTGTCTGACCTTTGGCTGACCTCTGTCTGACCTCTGACCTCTCAGGGCTCCAACTCAGACTCTGATGACCTTGAGGAGATGGAGCGACTGAGGAAAGAACACATAGAAGCCCTGAGAGAGATCAAGAGACTTCAGGTACACACACACACACACACACACACACACACACACACACACACACACACACACACATAGAAGCCCACAGACACAGTATTCATACATACACATACACACACACACACACACACACACACACACGCACACAGAAGCCTGAGAGAGATCGAGAGACTTCAGGCACACACACACACACACACACACACACACATATGAAGCCAGAGTATCATAGTAGAGGCAACATGCACACAGACACGACACACACACAGCAGGCAGGCACAGAGGCACACGGAAGACGTATAGGGGGAGGATGAGGCTACTGGAGAGATGACATCAGGACAGCACGCATAGAGTACGACACACACACACACACACACACACACACACACACGCTAGGAACACTGAGAGAGATGAGCTGGGAGGATGAGATCGGAAGACGACTTAGGCGGAGGATGAGTTGGTAGGATGAGTTGGGAAGCGTTAGGGGGAGGATGAGTTGGGAGGAAGGGTTGGTACTTTAAGGAAGCATTAGCATTTAAGCTAGCATTAGCATTAATACCTGACCTGAGAGAGGTAAGCAAACAAACAAACAAACAAACAAACACACATAGTAGTAGTAGTAATCAGTGATATCCCAGCTGTCATGCTCAGAGTGGGATTGACCCAGTGGCCTGAGGCACTTTAAAAGCCTGTGGCTGTTTGGGATTGCCCTCTGCTGGTGAAGGATGGCACAACACACACACACACACACACACACACACACACACACACACACACACACACACACACACACACACACATGATATTTCATCACTTCAACTAAGATGTTTTTAATGCTAAAAACATTATATAACATTAAGAGGCATAGACAAACAGGAAGAACACATACATCCATCATACTTCAAGGAAATAATAATGTTGAAGGAAATATTTTTCTATAATGACCAGCGGACAATACATTATCCTTTACGTGTCCAACTGTGATACAATTTACAGTAATTTAACATTTCGCCCTTAGGATAAACTGTCTGAATCTCAGAATCAACATCGCCAACTTGTGGAGGAGCTAACCAAAGCCAAACAGGTGAGAAAAAAACATTTACTTTTATACATTTATGCATTTATACATTTAATACCAGTACTTTTATATTTATGCAGTACATTTATACATTTATACATTTATTAACTAGTACATGTAAATGTATACATTTATACATTTATACATTTATTACCAGTACATGTAAATTTATACATTTATAAATTTATATTTATACATTTATACATTTATATTTATACATTTATACATTTATTACCA
>JAODXP020009297.1:0-13135 GCA_027497455.2 Sardinella longiceps | reverse complement strand
TGCTGGGCAGGAGGCAGCTATATGTATTTATCAATAAGATGCACTGATGCACTTTATATGTCTGCTTCCAATGGCTACTATCAGTCTGTCTGTGTGTCAGTAATTGCCCGTCCTGTTGTGAGTTGTGGTCTGATGTGTGATGTGTCCACTATGTTGTATGTTATGTTTTAATGAAGTGCCAACTCACTTGTCTGCACACCAATTCTACCTCTGGGTATAGATAAAGTAATCTAATCTAATCTGTTCTAATCTAATCTAATCTATTGTTAACATGGTAATGGCAAATACAGTAAGGCTGTGTGAAATCAGGGCCACAGTGCTTGCAGATCAGGGGATATTTAGACATGTAAATACAGTAGCGTGTTCCATGTTCAGGGTTAGGGCTGGATGTTGATGTTAAAAGAGTCTTGTTACTGGGCCAGTGTTGGGGAGCACCGCCTTTTGTGGGATAGGTGGGTGTGGTTTTGGGGGTGCTAGGTGTGTTTTGGGGTTTCTGGCGCTCTCTGAGCTGGGAATAAACTGGAGACAGTCGTGCTTTTGATAGTTCTGTGTTGGCGTGGCTGTGGCCGATAACAGCCGATATTAAACTTCACTCAAATAAAAAGTGAGTCTGTCTTTCTCAGTAGCGACCGCTACAATACTATGAGTGAGACCTCAATTACCTCAGAGGGAACAATATGGCAATGAAACAGAGGAACCTTGATGCTGTGAAGGAGGCCAGGTGTGTGTAGAGGTAAGGATAAGGACACGGAGATGGAGATGAAAGTGTACGATCACCACCCCTATGAGCAGATACCCTCATTAAATAATTGACTGCAGGTGCTCTACCTGACTGAAGCCCCACACTACTCCTGTGATATTTGTCATGCACTGCATGCTACACACTGCTGTCTGCAGAGATCAGCATACCAGCAGTATGTAGTAGTCAAGTAGTAGGCATTTTCAGAAACGGCCTCTGTCTTTCTCAGTAGCGACCGCTACAATACTATGAGTGAGACCTCAATTACCTCAGAAGGAACAATATGGCAATGAAACAGCTCTACAGAGTCCCGTTCCAGAGGAACCTTGATGCTGTGACGGAGGCCAGATGTGTGTGGAGGTAAGGACATGGAGATGGAAGGTGTACGATCACCATGCCGTATTGCATTGGTACATGCAGCAACAGTAGGGTAGCAGTGTAGTCTGCCCCAAAATGGGCATCACATGAATGCTTAAGGTCACCAGGGACTGACCACAGGACTTCTGGCCCTACATGTAGTCATGGTCAGCCAGCTCTGGAGGTGCTGCAATCATCACAGCCAGACGGGCTCGTAGCCGGTTGCCTGACAGCTCCCTCTCCTGCATGTCGGCCATCTCTTGTAGCTCCACCTCGGGGCCTAAGCCTTCCTCCAGGTCCAGGTCATCATCAGCGGCCACACAAACGTTGTGGAGGATGCAGCATGCGGCAGCCACCTTTGGGGCAAACAGAGGATGGACCTCCAAAGCCTTCAGGAAGACTGATCGCCACCTCGTCTTTCGGATGCCAAAGGTTCATTCTATAATGTTGTATCCTTTGGCATGATACAGGTTGAAGGTTTGCTCTGGTCGGTCTGTACTTAGAAGTCATCAGTAATTATTGAGTAAATAGAAGTCATCAGTAATTATTGAGTAAATAGAAGTCATCAGTAATTACTGTGTTAATCTTGATGTAGTTAATGTGCAATATAGGGAATAATGGAGTTACTTTCAACAATGTTTAAAAACAAGGAATGATGCTCTTACTTTCAATGGGCTGCCTGTAGGATGTCAAGATGAGCTGTGTGAAGCTGGCCCCCCTCAAACCCAAAATGCTGAAATAACACTGCAGTTCGTTTGTGCTGCAAATATTTTCGTTTGTGCTATTAACACTTTTGAGTAATTTAAAAATACATTTTTGGACATGTGACGTCATTTACACGCTCCGTTTTAATTGGTTTATGTGCCGATACTGATTGGAAACACTTTCAACAATGTTTCATTGTTGATCTCTATATGTAGCCTGGGAATTCCCATGCTCCTTTGCGCGCTTATTTCATTTCACTCTGCAGAGGAGCATGGTGACCATGGCCGTTTTTCTCGCTTACTTTCGGTATCCAATCGCAGAACAAAAGGGATTTGTACGGCCCTCGATTGCATTTTACTTCACATGGTGGCTCTGGTATTGGCTCCGAGGTATGTACAGACCCTATGATAGACATTTGTAGCGCCCAATAAACGGCTATGGACAATTGTAAACGATGCTTCCGCTACGAGAAATGCAATAGGTAGGTCCCCAGACTAAATATCACATGTGATTTTAGTTTGGCATTCGCCAGGCTACTCTATATGTGAAATGATACAGAGACGTGAATTTCAAGCCAAAAAACTGTTGCCATTGACAGTGGTCATTATAGCTTTCTCAGCGGTCATTATACAAAAATAAATGACCTGAGAAGGTTGAGGAGGCCCATTCAAAGTGAATGGAGCCTCTCACAACATTCTAGAGACCTGTATAATATAAATGATGAATGGCCTGTCCCAAATAGCCGCCTGTCCCAAACATAAGCAGGTGCAATATTTTGATTTGGGCAAATAAAAGCCTAGCCTGACACACCAGACTATCACATGAATGTATAGTCTGGGGACGAGTGATAGACCCTCGGTTAAAACAGCTAAAACTAATCAGCGCAACTATCAACTAACAAGCGATTCAAACAACGCTAAGCCCGCCCAATAACTCCCTGTTCAGATATAACGTTGTTATTGGCTAAACACCATGATGTCTGAATACAACCTAGAGCATAAACAGCTCAGACACAATGGAGGTCTGAGCTAGGGCTAGACGTACTCACTGAGCAAATTCAGTTTGCTACCGCTGGAGTGCGTCTGTAACGGAGACCAGCTAGCTCGGTGGCAGTACGTGTAAATCCTCATCACCCAATTCCATGGGCGCTTCTAACGGCTGAGTTAGAAGCTCGGGCTTTTAGCTCTGTTGGTTAGAGCGTCCCACTCCCAAGCCAGGCGCTTGTAGCTTGCGGGGTGAAGGGTTCAAGACCCGTGTGCGGTGCAGATCACCACCGGCTAGACGTCTGGACTTCTAGGCTAATAAAAGCCCAAACTATCAACTATCATGACTTCAAATCCCAGCATGCCCCTCTCTCCTTCTCAGATCCCAAATTAAACACTGAAGGAGCCCAAGTGAATTAAGATGCGATGCAGCCCAAAGCCACTGGCGGCTTTACATGGACACTTTTAATCTGATTAAAAAGATTCCATGTGCATTCTATAGAACAGTATCCAAGGAGATGCATTCAGAAATGCCCACTGAAATGGAATATTGGGATAAATAATCAGATTAAAAGTGTCCATGTAAACGGGGCTACTGAGAGACGCAACCCATTGATTAAGATGCAATTCAGCCCATTGATTCTGGCGCACACCGCTGCTTGTGTCTGACAGCGTGTGTGTGTGTGTGTGTGTGTCTCTGACAGCGTGTCGGCCAAGTCTGCGCTCCAGAACCCTGCTTCAAATGAAAGCTTCTCCCCTCGTTGTGTTTTGGCCAATAAGAGTAAGGACTGATTGATTGCCCTGCTGTGTGTGTGTGTGTGTGTGTGTGTGTGTGAGATGGCCCCGCTGCCTGAGCACACATGAAAGGAGCCACACGTCTCGCCACCCTCCCCTGTGATGCACACAATCAATCAGCCACAATAACAGCAGCCAGTCATCAGCTGAGGACAGCAGCAGTGGCGCAGCTACAGAGTTGGGTTAGAGGAGAGAAGACAGGAGCAGTGAGAGGAGAGGGAGAGAGAGAGAGAGAGAGAGAGAGAGAGAGAGAGAGAGAGAGAGAGAGGAAAGAGTTGTTGTGTCAGAGGAGCAGAATAAGGAGGGGAGAGGAGAGGGGAGCAGTGAGAGTTGTATTAGTACTGAGTACTGAGTTAAACAGTACTGAGTTAAACAATACTGGTGTTAAACAGTACTGGTGTTGCACCTTGGCTTAGAGGGGGAGAGGGAGCAGTGAGACAAGGTGCAGAGAGAGGAGGTGCAGCTAAAGAGTTGTTAAACAGTACTGTGTTAAACAATAAGAGTGTGTTAAACAGTACTGGTGTTGCATCCTTGGGTTAGAGGAGAGGAGAGGGGAGCAGAGAGGAGGTGCAGAGAGAGGAGGTGCAGCTAAAGAGTTTTATTAGTTCTGTGTTAAACAGTACTGGTGTTGCATCCTTGGCTTAGAGGAGAGGAGGGGTGCAGCTAAAGAGTTGTATTGGTTCTGTGTTAAACAGTACTGGTGTTGCATCCTTGGCTTGGGGGAGCAGAGAGGAGTCGCAGCTAAATAGTTGTGTTAGTACTGTGTTAAACAGTACTGGTGTTGCATCCTTGGCTTAGAGGGAGCAGAGAGGAGGTGCAGCTAAAGAGTTTTATTAGTTCTGTGTTAAACAGTACTGGTGTTGCATCCTTGGCTTAGAGGAGAGGAGGGGTGCAGCTAAAGAGTTGTATTGGTTCTGTGTTAAACAGTACTGGTGTTGCATTCTTAGGTTAGAGGAGAGGGGAGCAGAGAGGAGAGGTGCAGCTAAAGAGTTGTATTAGTTCTGTGTTAAACAGTACTGGTGTTGCATCCTTGTCAGGACTGCAAAGCTGGCAGCTTCCCTCAGGAACATGAAAGCCCTAGGAGTAAACCAATCCCACATCAAACTCTTCTGTGCAAATGAATGAGGAAAGCAATCTGCCTGGAAGGACACATACGTGTCTAGTTCTCTCTCTCTCTCTCTCTCTCTCTCTCTCTCTCTCTCTCTCTCTCTCTGTGTGTGTGAATGTGTGTAGCATCTGTGAAAACCTACATCAATCAAATTATCACAGAAGGCTGAGAACTGGAACAAAACATCTCAGATCAGAGAAATGTAATACCCACCGTCTCCTACGGAACAGAACTGACAGTTAATTCTAACTCTCCATCTCTCAGAACAACACACCTGACATCAATGCCTATAGGCTACACACACACACACACATATACACAGACACACAAACACACACACACACACACACATATATATATATACACACACACACAACTCAATGCCTTGGTGACTGATACACTCTAGTGGTGCAGACACATACACACACACACACACACACACACATATATACACAGACACGCACACCTCAATGCCTTGGTGACTGATACACTCTAGTGGTGCAGACACATACACACACACACACATACACACACACACACACACACACACACACACACACATATATATATACACAGACACGCACACCTCAATGCCTTGGGGACTGATACACTCTAGTGGTGCAGACACACACACACACACACACACACACACACACACACACACACACACACACACACACACACATCTCAATGCCTTGGGGACTGATACACTCTAGTGGTGCAGACACACACACACACACACACACATCTCAATGCCTTGGGGACTGATACACTCTAGTGGTGCAGACACACACACACACACATCTCAATGCCTTGGGGACTGATACACTCTAGTGGTGCAGACACACACACACACACACACACACACATCTCAGTGCCTTGGGGACTGATACACTCTAGTGGTGCAGACACACACACACACACACACACATCTCAATGCCTTGGTGACAGACACACACACATATACACAGACACGCACACCTCAATGCCTTGGGGAATAGTGTACATTTGTAAATAGTTAAACTGCTTAAGCCATATTATTACCAGTGTTTTAGAATAGTGAATAGTGTACATATTATTACCAGTGTTTTTACAATAGTGAATAGTGTACATATTATTACCAGTGTTTTTAGTGAATAGTGTACATATTATTACCAGTGTTTTTACAATAGTGAATAGTGTACATATTATTACCAGTGTTTTTAGAGTAGTGAATAGTGTCAGGGTCCCCGCGGGTCCTTAAAAAGTCTTAAAAAGTCTTAAATACAATAATCGGTTTTTAAGGCCTAAAAATGTCTTAAATTGCCCGGAATGACTGGAATTTTCCAGAAGAAGGTATTAAATTTATTTGACCGAACGAATGAAACCTCCACCCGGTTATTTTTGACCGTAATTTTAGAAGTGACCAGCGTACCTTTTGGGGGCAGTGAATTGAATAATATCTCCCGGAATCTAGAGCTAGCAAGCCAGATCATGCACGTGAAACATTTAGCCTACCTCTACATCGCGCATCTTAATATGCGCGCATAGAGAGTGAGCGAGAGGGGCAGAGAGAGAAGGGGTGCCTGACGGAACGGTGTGTGTGCGTGCCTTTCATTATGGGCGGGCTTTTAACTCTGTTTGATGAGTCGAGGCAAACTTCAGTTCAGTCAGTAGCCTACGTTAACGTCAAAGAGATCGTAATGGCAGAGAAAGAGCTAAAGACAAAGATGAAAGGACGTGAGATCATATGTCAAAGATTATTGTGCATGAATGACAGCAGGTAACCTTAAAATTGCCCCTACCTCTACCCACCACCCGACCCTTCGCGATATAAAAACAGCGAACGCATTTGCGATGTGGTCGCGTGCGCTTATGAGTTCCAAATCTATCAGTTTTTTTCTATTTAATAACTCGGTGGGTTTTCTCCCAAATGTCATACATATATCATTTGAAAGAACGCCACAAGAGCCACTCATCTATGGTGGTCATTTGCTGTGATAAACGGTTTATCCTACAGATTAATTAATGATTTTTAAGTACTGTAGGCTATTGTGGAAACAGGTAGGCTATGCATGATGAGCCATATCAAATAAGCTGCATTCCAACAGGTAGCAATAACACCACTATACATACCAATAACAGCTGTTTTTAGCCTCCAATTTTAGGCTGAAGTGGTCATTTCAGACAGGCATCCCATGACTGATATGTTGGTCAAAAAATACCCTGTGCTAATTAGGCCACTGATTCAGAAACACAAGGTAGGCTATTGTAGCCCATTTCCTCCAAGGGTTTAGACACACTTTCAATAAACTATTTAGAATGAATATCAGGGAATTTAGCAAATTGCAAAGAAAGATTGTCCAAGGCATGTTCCTCATTATTATCCAAAAAGGGTCCAAAAGAATAAAAGACTATTTGTATCACATCAAACTGAGAATTCAACAGTAAATGCCATTAAAGTCTAAAATGAAATAAATTTTGGTTCAGTTGTAAGAGATATTACAACCGACTGCCGAATACAACTCAGCCAGGCTGCTATATGACCTCATGGAGCATTCAAATAATGTGCAATGCATTAGATAATTCATTTGATGAATTGCTATGAGAAGCTATCTAGCAACTTGTTAAAATGCACCAGATTGCAGGAAATGGAAACTAATTTTTCCAAAATTTCTTGGGGGAGAACCCCCAAACCCCCCTGCTACTTCTCTACACAAATGCATCCCATATTCCTCATTAGTCGACAAGTGCTGCCTTCATTGTTGTTGTGTTAAATGTGTCAGGTCATCTTATGATTCAGAATTTTATATTATGTTATTTCAGTGGTACTGTTATTGTTTCTTGAGCGAGGGGGGGGGGGGGGTTGTTGTCGCATACGAGTAGTTGCGCCCCTGGTCTTAATTTTTCCATTTAGAGGTCTTGAAAAGGTCTTAAAAGTCTTTAAATTTGTACTTGAAAAATGTGCAGATACCCTGGTACATATTATTACCAGTGTTTTTAAAATAGTGAATAGTGTACATTTGTAAATAGTTTGTTCGTTGACTGCAGGTGGTGTTTGGGTGTGGGCTGCATCTCCTTGCTTAAAGAGTTTTCCCCGTACATAATATGGAATATGTAACGGAGTGGAGAGGTGGTCTCGAGACGATAGAGAACGATGGTTTATGTTGTAACCCTGGTTCACTGAGTGAGGAGACCATCTCTCCAGTCCTCAGGCCGCTCGGAGACCTGTTCCGATCAAACCATCAGTGATTACACGCCAACACAGGTGTTGTATAGGTTCAGGTGTAGGCGTGGCCTGGAGACGCTGGCTGCCGCTGGCACATCAGAGCGTTGAAACTTTTGCCGGATGACGTGCCAGCGGCAGCCAGCGTTGTCCTATCAAAACACAGCGTCAAAAGATTCACTCTTGTGACTGGCTGATGTGAGCGTTAATGCCGAGCGTTGCCGTCGGCCTGCCGTCCCGTCTGAATGATCCGTTTAAACCTATCCACGGTCCTGAGCAAAAGAACAACGATTTGGCCTTCTCAGCCCAGTCGATTCATTTTGTTACCGGTTTTCTCCATTTACTTCACAAGTCTACATGGAGGATTATTGGCAGAAACACTTAATAACTGCGTTGTTTGGTTCTTAGCTTACTGGATGATGCCATGGGACTTGCACATGATCTCTTTAAATATAGTTACAATAAACACCAGAAGGTGTTTGCTTCTTGTTATACTTCATGTTATTTCAAATCTGTATTAGTGTTCATTTTACACTAATTAGAATTGCAGTATCTCGATATATACTGTAGTTACAGTGAGCACCAGGGAATGTTACTTCCTGTTACACTAGTGTAGTTTCAATAGGCACTAATTAGTATCACAATTTGCTACTGAATAGTTAGGTAAGTTATTAACATAATTGTTCATTTAGGTAAAAAAAACACCATATAGTGAATTCTTGCAAATATTTTATTGGAAAATCCAAAAGCAGTATAAAACATTACATTACATTAGCACAAATTGCAATGGCAATAGGGGACCAAGTAAATGCTTTCATCAGAACAACTGCTTGTTAAAAGCTTTGTAGTAAAATAAATCAATGCTTACAATTTGAAATGGTCCAGGTCTCTCGTCTATACAAAATGCCCTGGAGTGGTCATGAGACCCCAGTAACTACTTCCCAAAGAACAAGCACAGTAATCATTCAAACTTTTAAATACCTATACAAAACATTAGCACAGATGGCAATGGGGGAACCAAGTAAATATGTTCATTAGAATTGTAAGACAATTGCTTGTCAAAAGCTTTGTGGTAAAATACATCAACTTGAAATGGTCCAGGTCTTTCCTCTGAACAAAATGCACTGAAATGGTCATAAAACCCAAAAGTCACAACAGGGGATAGAGTCAATAGTTGGGTTGCCTTAAAGTAGAATTCATTAGATGAAGTTGATTATGTCGGTAGAGATGGTTGGTTGGTATCCACTAGAGGGCGGATGGGGGTGGTACAAAGGGAGCATCCACTAGAGGGCGGATGGGGTTGGGGCGGACCGGAGACTTGATACTCAGCAGAGATGAATGTGGTACAAAGGGAGCATCCACTAGAGGGCGTATGGGGTTGGGGCGGACCGGAGACTTGATACTCAGCAGAGATGAATGTGGTACAAAGGGCAGAGGAAACGAAAGAGAGACCAGTCTAGGTTAGCTTCTCATAACATTTGTCATATATATAGGGACAATCCGTATTTGGCCACCTAAGGGTAAAGAACTCAGAGAACTGTTCGTTTTAGTTCGGATGGTTAACACTCACGTCCATTTATCCAGGTTAGCTTTTCATAACATCTGTCATATATGGAGGGACAATCCGTATTTGGCCACCTAAAGGGTAAAGAACGTTTTAGCTCTATCGGACGGTTAACATTCATGTCCATTTCTCCAGGCTGTTATCTTTAATTTGACACATCATTTTGCCGTGAACTTATGGTGCATATTAAAGAAAACAAAACACCATGTTGATTTTGGAAATGCTAATAATTCTGAACCGGTTTTCAGTTGGGTACAGAGAAAATCAATGCTAACGGCACTGCTCAGTAAGTAAAGACAACTACCAAGTCTGATTCAAACCAGCCGAAAACAACCACTTGTCTAAATGAGGAGAGGGAGAGAAGGGGAGAGATGATGATTATCATCAGTACACAAGTTTACATATATTTACTTATATTTGAGAGAATGGCCTTGAAACTGTTCCATTTCGGACAAAATTATAGGATGTCCTTCCACTGGCTTGTCACGTTTGGTGTAACTGGATCAAGTATTTTCAGGCCTCATTGCATACAGACTCTTCCATCCTTTAACACTCTTCTGATCAACACTCCCCTGATCAACACCCTCTAACACTCTTCTGATCAACACCTTTCTGATCAACACCCTTTAACAGCCTTCTGATCAACACCTTTCTGATCAACACCCTTTAACACTCTTCTGATCAACACCTTTCTGATCAACACCCTTTAACACTCTTCTGATCAACACCTTTCTGATCAACACTCCCCTGATTAACCCTCACCATCTTTCACTCTTCTGATTAACACGCTCCACCCACCAGCTCCCCTGATTAAGAACCCATCTTTAACCTCTTAACACTCCCTAGATTATACGGCACACAATCTGGATTAACTCCCACCCTCCCCCCATCTTTAACCACTTCTGATTAACACTTTTCTGATTTACACACATGATTAACACTGCTGATTAAAGCCATCCGCACACCGGTACCGACAGCATTGCAGAGCGCTTTTGAATTTGATTATTTCGTCATGAGCATAGTACAGTAGCCTGTGGAATTATCAATGGATGCCACTGGACAGCTCAGACAAAATAGACTTCAATCATAATTCACAATCGACGGCAGAAGAGTTTGGTGCTGGTGAGTGGGGTTGCATTGAAACCAATGGAATAGAATGTTAGAAGTGGAGTGTTCAGCACTGTGTTGGAGCGAAGCTGATTAACCCCCCCCCCCCATTCATGCTTAACACTCCATCCCCCCTTTAACCTTTTCTGATTAACACTCATGCTTAACACTCCACCCCCACTTTAACCCCTCCTGATTAACACTCCTCCACCCTTAACCTTTAACCTCTCCTGATTAACACTACTCCACCCTTAACCTTTAACCTCTCCTGATTAACACTACTCTGATGGTCCTCTGTGGCTGCATTAGCATGTGTGTGTGTGTGTGTGTGTGTGTGTGTGTGTGTGTGAGACTGCAGAAGTATGAGTGTGTGTGTGTGTGTGTGTGTGTGTGTGTGTGTGTGTGTGTGTGTGTGTGTGTGTGTCTGCATAAGCATGAATGAAACTGAAACCCCCAAACCAGCCTGCAGGTGAGCGCTACCTAATATCACATTTTCATATTAGTCAAGCTCAGCTGCACTCTGCTACCCTCAGCTAGGTGTGTGTGGGTGTGTGTGTGTGTGTGTGTGTTTGGCTGAGTTTGTGTTCGAAAGGATGGGGGAGAAGGAGAGTTCCTCTATTGTCCGTGTGATGGCAGCGTGTGTGTGTGTGTGTGTGTGTGTGTGTGTGTTTGGTTGAGTTTGTGTTTGAGAGGCTGGGGGAGAGGGAGAGCTCCTCTATTGTCCGTGTGATGGCAGCGCGTGTGTGTGTGTGTGTGTGTCTGCGTGCGCTTTAGTCAATAGCATGAAATTGGAAACTACGGGCAAGGGTTTCACTCAGACATCCTCAGAGCAAGGCGTGTGTGTGTGTGTGTGTGTGTGTGTGCGTGTGTGTGTGTGTGTGTGCACTATTGAATTGGGCTCTGTCACAATCCCTTGATTAAAAATATAGCCGCTTCAATTTCACAGCATGAGCGCCTTATTGATTGCTGTTTCTGTACTCGCCGTAGCTTTCACAAGAAATGAATTGTAGTTATTTGGACCAAGGAAAAACATTACTGAGAACTAAGTGTTCTATTCTGGGGTGGGGGGATAGAGGGAGGGGGGGGGAGTATTGTGCCAGCAGGTACACTAAGGTACATCAAGGTCAGATCCAAGGTCGATGCAGATAACACAGTCATATTCGGGTCGAAAACATAGATTCATACGCTGATCAAAAACACAGATTCATATTCGGGTCTAAAATACAGATTCATACGCTGGTATAAGACACAGATTCAAACGATATTCAAAAACACTGATTCATATTCGGGCCAAAAACACAGATTCATACGCTGGTCAAAAACACTGATTCATACGCTGGTCCAAAACACTGAAGCCACGTGTCTCGCTTGGAGACACTTTCCTGGAGGCTGAGATACTGTAGTGTAGCCCCCAGCTAGGAGGCCGCAGACCCATAATGTGTTTGTTTGACCTACAGGGGGTCAGCAAGACCAGACACACAGGAACAGCTCATTTCAGAGCCTGCTGGGACAGCAGAGCCCCACACTGCCGGTGTGCATGAGAGCCTGCTCGAACAGCAGAGCCCCACACGGCCCATGAGTGGTGTATGTGTGTGTGCGTGTGTGTGTGTGTGTGCCCCACACTGCCGGTGTGCGGTGCGTGTGTGCGTGCGTGCGTGTGTGTGTGTGTGTGTGTGTGTGCCCTGCACCGCCTGTGTGCATGAGAGCCTGCTGGAACAGCAGAGCCCCACACGGCCCGTGAGTGGTGTATGTGTGTGTGCGTGTGCGTGTGTGCGCCCCGCACACATGAGTAATTAGATGAAGATGAACTCCGCTCAAATATTGAGACTGTGACTGTCTGTTCACATCAGCTTCACACTGGCTTCATTGTGCAGCTAGAGACTCAGCGTGACCACTGTTATTACCCTGCTATTACCACTGTTATAACAATGGCTTTATAATGCAGCAAGAAAATCAGTGTGACTACTGTTATTACTTTGTTATTACACTGTCTTCATAACACAGCTAGAGACTCAGCGTGACCACTGTTATTACCACTGCTATTACTACTGTTATTCCACTGTCTTCATTATGCAGCTAGAAACTCAGCCTCTGGGTGGTGCTGTTACTTCACATCTCAAGGCTTGACTGCTGTGTGTTTGTGCAACATAAACGCTCACACATTTACTCAGAAGAACTTGGCAGAGCCCTAGTAGATCTGACACAAACCCCAACAGTGCTGTGTGTTTCTCACTGCCCAACACAAACCCCAACAGTGCCGTGTGTTTCTCGCTGCCCGACACAAACCCCAACAGTGCCGTGTGTTTCTCGCTGCCCGACACAAACCCCAACAGTGCCGTGTGTTTGTCACTGCCCAAGACAGGAGACGGAACAGATGAGTAAATGTCAGGAATGACTGTTAGGAATGTGGCATTCCTGGCTGTTGGGATTATGGCATTCCTGGCTGTTGGGATTATGGCATTCCTGGCTGTTGGGAATGTGGCATTCCTGACTGTTGGGATTATGGCATTCCTGGCTGTTGGGAATGTGGCATTCCTGACTGTTGGGATTATGGCATTCCTGACTGTTGGGA
>JAODXP020009295.1:5000-7500 GCA_027497455.2 Sardinella longiceps | reverse complement strand
GGCAGGTAAACTACACACCTGAGTGCAGGACAGGTAGACTACACACCTGAGTGCAGGGCAGGTAAACTACACACCCGATTGAAGGACAGGTACTCTACACACCTGAGTGCAGGACAGGTAAACTACACACCTGAGTGCAGGACAGGTAGACTACACACCCGATTGAAGGACAGGTACTACAGGACAGATACTCTACACACCTGACTACAGGACAGGTACTCTACACACCTGACTAGAGTACATGACAGGTAGACCAGGTGGAGGACCAGGTGTGTTCTCCCAGCCCAACAGAACAGGAGGATTCTTACCAGCCACGGTTCCGGAGGAGGGTGTGGCGATGACGGGACTCTGTGTGTGTGTGTGTGTGTGTGTGTGTGTGTGTGTGTGTGTGTGTGTGTGTGTGTTCTCCCAGCCCAACAGAACAGGAGGATTCTTACCAGCTACGGTTCCGGAGGAGAGTGTGGCGATGACGGGACTCTGGCGTTTACTCATACGACTCAGGGGCTTAAACAGCAGCCCATCACGCGCCATGGCAAACAGAACACGTGGCATTGGGAACATGGAACCCAGGAGACTGCAACAACACACACACACACACACACACACACACACACACACACACACACACACACACTCAGAACAAAGGCAGTACTCTGCAGACACGTGGCTGGTGTGATGGAGCTAAAAAGTCTAATTTGGGGCTAAATGATGATACTACTCCCTGTCATCCCAACTATGGCCACTGGGGGCAGTATAAGGACCCCACCCACTGGTAATGTGAGCGCAGGGATTGGTGTTTGAGATGTTAGGCCCCACCCACTGGTGATGTGAGCGCAGTGATTAGTGTTTGAGATGGTAGGACCCACCCACTGGTGATGTGAGCACAGTGATTGGTGTTTGAGATGGTAAACCCCACCCACTGGTGATGTGAGCACCATGATTGGTGTTTGAGATGGTAGACCCCACCCACCTGGTGGAGAGCGCACAGAGCGAGCCCACGGCCACGGCGTATTTGGCGGGATCCCAACCCACGTATTCGAACGCCACTGGCAGCGGACTCTGCAGGTCCAACAGGAAGTACGGCATCATGACGGTCAGCGCCGCAGATACGCCAAAGTACGCCAGGAAACAGATCAGCAGAGACGCCACGATACCGATCGGGATCGACTTCTGAGGATTCTTCACTTCCTCCCCTGAGAGAGAGAGAGAGAGAGAGAGAGAGAGAGAGAGAGAGAGGTGGTGAGAAGGAGAGAGAGAGAGAGAGGTGGTGAGAAGGAGAGAGAGGGTTGGAGGAGAAAGAGAGGGTTGGAGAAAGTGAGGAGAGAGGTGATGAGAGAAAAAAGAGAGAGAGGGGGTGAGAGAGAGGAGGGTGATGAAAGAGAGAGGAGGGGATGAGAGAGAGGAGGGTAGTGAGACAGAGAGAGAAAGGGTGAGACAGAGTGAGAAAAGTGATGAAAGAGAGAGGGGTGGAGAAACAGAGAAAGAGAGAGAGAGGGGTGGAGACAGAGAGAGAGAGATGGGGTGGAGAAAGAGAGAGAGAGAGAGGGACGGAGAGATGGGGGTGGAGAAAGAGAGAGAGAGGGACGGAGAGATGGGGGTGGAGAGAGAGAGGGGTGGAGAAAGAGAAAGAGAGAGAGACGGAGAGACGGAGGTGTTGTATTTACCTGTGGTGGCGATGCAGTCGAAGCCTACAAATGCGTAGAAGCAGGTAGCCGCCCCAGCGATGGTTCCCCCGATGCCAAACGGGAAGAATCCTCCGGAACCGTAGGCAGGGTCCAAGACGCCTCCAGTGCTGTTCCTGGAGTTGGGGAGGTCGGGGGGGGGGGGGGGGTTATTAGCTTACATCTCAGCTCCACTAAGACTGTCTACAGTACATGCTTCTCTCTCTCCTAAACATCCTGTTTGATATTTCATACTTAACTACAATCCTCTCACTGGAAACATGAATCGTGTCTGATCTCTAAGTCAAGCTGAATCTTGGTTGATCTCTTACAGTCGTGTACTACAGTAATGGACTTTTATTGTTGGAACTGAGATTTCTGACCGAGGCTAAGTGCTGCACAGACAATATGAGTGGCTGATGATCCCTCGGGGGGACAGAAAATTGGCCATTTCCGAAATGAGACACTACTGTTCTACATACTCTATGCGCCCCAGTACAGAGCAGTACACACTACTGCCAACCCAACCAATTCAGCAGTACACACTACCGTGCTACATACTATACTATACTCTACTATACTATACTGTATGTGCCCCAGTACAGAGTAGTACACTACTGTGCTACATACTATACTCTACTATACTATACTGTATGTGCCCCAGTACAGAGCAGTACACTACTGTGCTACATACTATACTATACTATACTATACTATACTATATGTGCCCCAGTACAGAGCAGTACACTACTGTGCTACATACTATACTATACTATACTATACTATACTGTATGTGCCCCAGTACAGAGCAGTACACTACTGTGCTACATACTATACTA
>JAODXP020009294.1:0-13495 GCA_027497455.2 Sardinella longiceps | reverse complement strand
CCTTGACTGCTGGGTGTGTGACGTTTACTTTTATTTTGGTGTTCACCTGTGGTGTGTGGGAGTCACGTGAGCGCGGGTGTGGGAAACCAATTATCCAATATAGGCACCTGGGTGCACCCGTAGTAGAGGGGAGAGGGGCTCAGTAGGGAGAGCACATTTTTCGTTGACCGCATTTTTGTATCAATTTTGTACCATCCTTTATGTTCACGTCTTATTGTCCCACTGGCACCGTCACCGTCACTGCACTGGTATTTTGGATTACATTTTTACTATACATTTTTGGATGTTTTTAACTTTTGCTAATAAACGAACAAACGAACAAGATTGTTTGCGCGTCAGCGTCGCTCCCTCTCTGTGCTCCTCGGTGGCCTTGCGTAGTAGCCACCGCAACATTGTCAACGAAAACGTGTAGTTTAGTAGCCCAACAAGCCTCGCCTTTCTACGTTCTCAGGATTAACGTTAAGCCGATACACGGCCGAAGAAGGATATTGAACTTTGTCTAACGTAACTGGAAATAGGACTCGCTTTGAGTGGACAAAGAACTTCAAGAACAAGGACCGACAGCACTGCGAACTCCAGACTGGTAGGCCTGTAAAGCTCCACTTTCATTTGAAGCTGTGTATTGGTAAACGCAGTTCAGACGATTCGTGGTGTCCATTGGGGAATGCAGCCTGCTGAGATGAGTTTGCTGTAACGTTATTCGATGCTGAACTAACATTAGCGCTGAAAGTTTGTTGGAACGTAAAAGGCTTGTTTATAGCCTAACTGAGGAACTTGTTGTGGCTACCGCTATTCTGCAAACAAATGCAAAAACTTTTAAACTAAAGGCAATATGAGTGAAAAAGGTGATTTTAATGAAAATGTTTCTGATGCAGCGCTTGGCAAACGCGAAATAATATCCACTGAAAAGGCATTAGTGCTTCAAATCGAAAATCTTCAAAAGGATCGCAAAAGGCATGTAACTAAGATCAAAGAGTTAATTCCAGCAATGAAAGATCATATGAAACGAAACGAAAATGCACCACAGGTGAAAACAAAGTTGCCAACGCTCACACAACTATATAATTCTGCCGTTGAGTGTCATGATTCATTAATTCCTTTATTACCTGACGATGAGAGAACTTCTCAAAATGAATGGTTTTCCAGCATCAAAGGCTATACTAGTGCATTTAAAGATGATGTATTGACGTGGTTAAATGAATGTGGAATGCATCGTGACCCTGTTGAAATAAAATCCTCTTCAGTTGCAAGCATGCCTCAAATTGGCAATGTGTCTCATGAAAACGCTGTTGGCCTGGCGAAAATGACTTTAAATCCTGTTGAAACGTCTTCCATAATTGCTACAAATGACTGTGTTGCAACTAATGTGCCTGAAATGATCAATGTGCCTCAGGGAAATGATTGTCCTGTGAAAGCAAAGACAGTAGACTATAACATACATAGGCCTACAGACCTACAGTTACAGGATGACGTGCAACCAGATGACAGTGCATCAAATGTGTCAAGTCATTCACAAAAGAGTTTCTTATCTAGCACCTCTTCTGCCTGTATAAAAGCTGAAGCTGAATTGGCAGCATTGATGGCAAGGCAAAAACTGATACAAGCAAAACATGCGCTTGAAGAGGAAGAGCAGCAGTTAAGGAGACGGAAAGAGAGGTTTAAATTGGATGAGGAGATTGCAGCACGTATGGCTAAAGTAAGTGTGCTCAAATCTGCTAGTTTGACCAGTGCTATAAGTAGGAGCACCTCAAAACAGTCCAAGACTAAAGAGTCATACTTAAGTAAACATCAAGCAAGCTCCCTTAACGCAGATGCCACCTCTTTTATCCCTGGGCCATCTGAGCCACCAAAAACTGCCCTGCTGGCCACAAATAGGAGTGGTGACCCAGCAACCAGGCCCAAAGTCAAAATGGCCACACACTCCGCTAGAGTTCAGTTCTCTACCTCAGAACATCACAAGCTTCAGTCCAATCCTCACATTGCCTTCCACAGTCAGTCACAGAGCAGAACACAATGCACACAGAATGTTGAAAGTCTTCTGAACCACACTGGTCAAAATACTGTTCTTGATCTTATGAACAAGCAAAATGAAATAACAACTTTACTGATGCAGCAACAGCGACTAACCTCTTTACCAAAAAGAGAGATTCAAGTGTTTGATGGTGACCCATTGCAGTATCATTCTTTCATCAGGGCCTTTGAGAATGCCATTGAAACTAAGTGTGATAGTTACAGTGACTGTTTATATTTTCTTGAACAATTTACTAGTGGGCGCCCAAGAGAGCTTGTCAGAAGCTGTCTGTATGCTGATCCTGAGAGGGGATATGTTCAAGCAAAAGGCCTGTTGATAGAACATTTTGGTAATGAGCAGCTGATTTCAGCTGCATATATGGAGAAGGTTCTGTCATGGTCTCCAATTAAGTCTGAAGATGTCAAGGCATTACATGATTACAGTCTCTTTCTCAAAGGTTGCTGCAATATGATGAATGATGTTCAGTACATGTATGAATTGGATATGCCGGCTAACATGCTTGCTATTTTAAAGAAGTTGCCTTACAAACTAAGAGACCGCTGGAGAACCGTAGCCTGCGAGATACAGGAGAGACGCCGTCAAAGGGCTGTTTTTAGTGACCTTGTCCATTTTATTGAGAGGCAAGCAAGAATTGCTAACGATCCTGTCTTTGGGAATATTCAAGATGCCTCGCCAACATCCAGTAGAGGGCTAAATCAAATCCAGTCTGCCTCCCGCCCCAAGATGAGTAGTTTTGCCACAAATGTGAACACTGTTGGGAAGAACACAGAAACAAAGGAAAGGACTGCAGCTAATGTCCTACCATCTAAGAACTGTCTGTTTTGTGGAATTGGACACACATTGGACTTGTGCCCTCAACTGAAGGAAAGGTCTCATGGAGAGAAGATTGCTTTCTTAAAGGAAAAGGGTGCTTGTTTCGCCTGTTTGTGTATAGGACACATAAGCAAGGACTGTAGAAACCGTTTATCCTGTGAAACTTGTAGTTTGAGACATCCCACGATGCTTCACATTGAATCAAAGGAAAGGCAAAACGAAACTGAAACTGAGGCACTGTGCGCAGCAGTGACTAAAACTGTTGTGTCCAGTGGTTTGACTGGGGCTGGCGGTAATAAGTGTAGACTTCCCATAGTACCTGTGCAGATTAAGTCTACCAAGAATAATATGAGCTTGACTACTTATGCCTTCTTAGATCCAGGCAGCACAGCTGTCTTCTGCACTACAAGCCTGATGAACAAGCTCAACCTCTCAGGAAAGACAAGACGTATTATTCTACGTACTATGGGTCAACAGAAGGTGATCGACAGCTATGTGGTCACAGGACTGGAGGTGGCTGGCCTAGACAGTGATCAGTTTTGCAAATTACCTAGTATCTACACACAAGAAATAATGCCTGTCAACAGAGATAATATTCCCCATCAAAAGGATCTTGAAAGATGGCCTCACTTGAGAGATGTCAGCTTACCGGAACTCAACTCTGAAGTTGAATTGCTGATAGGCAGCAATGTGCCAAGGGCTTTGGAACCTCTTGAAGTGATCCGCAGCATTGATGATGGACCATACGCCATCAAAACCATGCTGGGATGGACCGTCAATGGACTGTTTGGTGGAGACAGTGATGAATTTGGCATTGCAATGGTTAATCACATATCTGTTCTGAATTCTGATGAGGTTGTGCAGCAGCAGTCCGAGACTGATTCTTCAGTGTGCGGTTATGATGAACCACAAGGTGGCTTCAAGTTGACTGAAGGAATGGGTAATCAATGCGATGTTATGGATGCTGTACCAGATAAGCAGAGTGCTAAGGATACCAAGAACTTGGATTTGGACAGTGAAGTGCTTCCTGTGGAGAGAGTGTCGGAGGCAGTGTGGCACCTACCATCAGACACCTGTAAGCTGAATACCGTGGTGCAAAGAAAACCTCTAAAAAGAGTCATACTCTCCTTTGTGAGTCCATCTTGCAACCCTTCAGCTTCTCTGATTCCTGCTGTCTTTACTGCTAAGACCATGTTGCAACAGCTGCGCAAGAAAGGGCATGGCAGGTTTGATCTTCTACCATCATCTGCATGGACACATTGGCCAGTGGAAGAACATAGCAGGTTGGAACAGTTATTTATCACAAGAAATTTGAAACCACCGGTCTATGGAGAACTCATTGCAGCACATTTGCATAATTTTACGTGTGCAACAGAACTTGATCATGGATAGACGTGTTCAGACTTTTCTTGACCTAGAGGTCTAGTCTGAAGGCTTCAGATTAAGACCATGACTAACATGTTAGACAGACCACTTGCGTTTCTTGCAAGAGGCGGAAGCCTGAAGATCTTCTTGCTTTGACATTATGACTGACTGACCACACTTACTCACTTATGACAGAGGGTGGTGGTAAAGACCACTCTGACGGGCTATGTGCTTGAACCTCTGGCCCAGACTTGACTTTGAAGTTTCGTCAAGAAGAGGACACATTCCATTGTAGTGTGATGCTTTCATGGATTGTGTGTGTGTGTGTGTGTGTGTGTGTGTGTGGTCTGAGTGAGTGTGTATGTGTCATGTGTAATTATTACCTTAGTACATAGTGGTAATAATTAGGGGCTGGAATGTAGCGGCCATAAGCCTTGACTGCTGGGTGTGTGACGTTTACTTTTATTTTGGTGTTCACCTGTGGTGTGTGGGAGTCACGTGAGCGCGGGTGTGGGAAACCAATTATCCAATATAGGCACCTGGGTGCACCCGTAGTGGAGGGGAGAGGGGCTCAGTAGGGAGAGCACATTTTTCGTTGACCGCATTTTTGTATCAATTTTGTACCATCCTTTATGTTCACGTCTTATTGTCCCACTGGCACCGTCACCGTCACTGCACTGGTATTTTGGATTACATTTTTACTATACATTTTTGGATGTTTTTAACTTTTGCTAATAAACGAACAAACGAACAAGATTGTTTGCGCGTCAGCGTCGCTCCCTCTCTGTGCTCCTCGGTGGCCTTGCGTAGTAGCCACCGCAACAGCCAATGTTTGCAGACCTTGTTTTTATCTATAAGAAAAGTTGGGCCGTCTCATCCGCTGTTAAACACAGCCAAATTATAGGCTACATACGTAATGAATTCGACTGGCTTTAAACCTTTCCCACGTGAGGAGTTCACAACAGTCAAACATCGATGAAGCTAAGCAATCAGCTGATCCGATAGTTCGGGCATTCGGGCATTCACTCACTCAGACATCTCTCACATATATCTTCACATCATATAGTTCCACTTGTTCTTGTTCATGCACGCGCGCACTGGGTTTCCCGCAGTGAATTTAGGCGGCTACCTTGTCAAAAGCTGCCAACGCATTTTTTACGCATTGGCCTAACATATGGAAGCCCATTTCCGCCAGTAAAAAAAAAGTGGTCAGACAAAAATCCAAATTATGAGATAAAAAGTCACAATTTTGAGATTAAAAGTCTACATTTTGGGAAATAAAGTCGAAATTTTGAGATTTGAAAGTTAAATTTATTAGAAACAAGTGACAAATAGCATTTTTTCATCAAGTGGAATTTAATTCAGTGACAAGTTATGATTGTGCCATAATGGCTGTACTGCAAGTAGCCTAATTGGTACAATGTCAGATGACAAATTAGGCTACTGACTTTAGAAGCCAATAGCCTTGGGGCAAAGGTTTCTTTTTATATATATTATTGATATTGCTGTTTAAAACCTCAAAATTAAGTTTTATCCCACTACCTGATTAATTGTTGAAATAATCGACAGAATAGGCTACTCGATTCCAAAAAGATGATGGCATTAACTTCTAACTAGCCTATTTGTTCATTTGTTCATCGCCAGGGCGACGCCCCCTCACCCCTGGTCAATCTCACTCCTTTTTTTTTTTTACCATACCTCTGTTTGCATCCCTGTGCTGCATAGAATGGACAGTAGTTTGGTGTTGAGTTAGCCTGGCTTTGCCTTCCTACGTAGCTTCACTCAATAATCATTTCCCTCCACGACTCCGTCCGGCATTCCAGCCATTGGCATCATTTGCAGAGATCAATTCCATACCGCGCTAAAAAGCAAGCAGGATCGGGAGTTGTGAGAGATAATGTCGGTTTTCTGTTGTTGTAGCGTAGCTGGACTTCATGACCAAGCTGGTGCATAACGTTAGCGATTGGGTGAAATCAGATTTAATAATTTCAAACTTCTACAGTTCACTCCTCCAGCTTGCAATCGTTTGTCAATGGTGAAATGCCAGACCCTTGTACGAAGCTAAAGTGTGGACCAAGGGGATGGCCAAAGCTTGGCTAGTGTTGAGTATATTTCAATGAAGAGTTAATGAAAAACTACAGTATGTTAAGTGAGAAAAGCACAATCGTATTATGTAACTGTCGACCAGACTTTATTGGAAAATGGTTCCTGGGAAATAAATTGTTTTGGCGCCTCCACTGAAAATGAACTATCTCACACAGCAATGTGTTGCTGACGGTGACCAATGACATTTCGCTGCGTTAAATGACTACTTGAAAGATGTGAATCAAGCCGTGTCGTAACCAGAACTGTGTCGTTTTCAAGACGACGTAACGTTACAAAACGTTCACTACGTCGCCCATAGGGATGAATGGGAACCGTTACGTTACGTTACAAAATGTTACGCTCGTTGAATTCGCCACTGATCTCTTCCTCTTTAATTGCAGTTGCAGCAGATGCTTCAGACCATCCAGCAGCCTGGGAAGCCCCAGTCTCCAGCACTGACCAACAGCCTTCCGACTCAGATGAACCTGCAGTCCCACGCTGTTCCTCCAGTGGTGCCCTCACCTGCCGCCATGCCTCCTCACCTGGCCGAACCCGTTGACCAGAGGGCCACATTTGATACGGTAAGACACATGGGACAACCTGAACCCACCTGAGACAGTCTTACAATACAGTATGTCCAGTGTCTTCTTCACTGGAAGGGCGTCCGCAAACTGGCTCCGGCAAAGTGCAGAGGACTGCACTTCCAACATTCTATTTCATTGTTTTCCAAGCAACCAGTCAATTTTAATCATACAGTACCGAACTCTGATGTCGCTATTGGTGCATGGAAGTGAATTGAATAGTCAAATTCATAAGTGCTCTGCAGTGCTGTTGGAGCCGCTGTGTTGATGCCTTCAGGGGTGGAGATATGTGTATTGTTGATGGAGACTTCCGCCTTCCATCCACCGTTAGAAAAGCACCCAGCCTTTTCTCAGACTTAGCACTGTAATTAGTAACTAGAAATTACAAAGAAATGTATTCCATATTTGATGCTTAAAATAACTATTTTAGATTCTTTATACCTGTACCTTATTTCATATTTTCCTGTATTACTGTTTATATAGTTAGGGCCCGAGCACCGAGGTGCACGAGCCCGGAACGGGCTTGTGCACCGACCGGTGCGAAGCCCTATTGCTTTTGCTCAGATTATTATTATTATTAGGGCCCGAGCACCGAGGTGCACGAGCCCGGAACGGGCTTGTGCACCGACCGGTGCGAAGCCCTATTGCTTTTGCTCAGATTATTATTATTATTATTTTTTGTTATTCTTTTCCTCACAATGGAACCGGCCATTTTTGACCACTTTCCCGTGCTCAAAAAGTCACGAAATTTTGCACACACCTTGGAATTCTGGAACACTGGAGGTTTACAGAGGTATAGACCCGGGTGTGGCCCAGGGACTCCGTAGCGCCCCCTAAAGTAAAAAAATGCCTTGGGCTCTATGGGCCGGTCTCATGATGAACTTTAACATACTCCTCAGACACCGCTTGTCGGATGCCTGGGAAATTTGGTAGACATGATGCCAAGATGTTGCTCATGTGGAATTGCGAAGGGATTTTTCCTACCTTTTACGAATTCAAGATGGCGGATGCATGAACTGAGAGAAAAAATGAAAAACAGGAAATGTGGCATAACATCACACTGGATTGATCAAATCGCCTGAAACTCATACCGTTTATAGATCCTGTGATTACGACGATATCCATTCACTTAATGGGTGTGGTTGCTACAGCGCCACCATCTGGCAAGGTGGAACCACTACAGAAATTGACATTAAGTGCCATGATTGACATATACTTTGAGCTACGCGCACAAAATTTGGTAGGTGTGTCTGTCTCCCCAAGACGAACAACTTTCGTATTACATTGCATTAGCCACGCCCAACAGGAAGTGAGGTAATAAGGAGTGTAAAAATTTGGACACACAGTGAACTTTAACGTACTCGTCGGACACGGTATGTCAGATTCAAGTGAAATTTGGTGTACATGACCTCTAGATGCTGCTGATGCTAAATTGCGAACGGATTTTTGATATTTCGTAATATGTTGTAATAACAATATTATGAAATTGTATGATTTTAATAGCTCATCACGAAACAGGAAGTGTGTCATAAAATCACACTGCATTAACCGATTGGTCTGAAACTTCACAGGTTCATAGATGGTATGACTGTGATGACATCTAGACACCCCGTGGGCGTGGCTGTTATAGCGCCACCACCTGGCCAAGCAGGAAAAGTGCCAGAAATTGACTATGCTTTAACCGATTGATCTGAAACTTCACTGGTTCATAGATGGTATGACTGTGATGACATCTAGACACCCCGTGGGCGTGGCTGTTATAGCGCCACCACCTGGCCAAGCAGGAAAAGTGCCAGAAATTGACTATACTTTACCCGATTGATCTGAAACTTCACAGGTTCATAGATCGTGTGCCTGTGATGATATCTAGACACCCCGTGGGCGTGCCTGTTATAGCACCACCACCTGGTCAAGCAGGAAAGGTGCTAAAAGTGCTAGTGGTCAAAAATTATAACTTGGAAACGGTTTGACATAGCTTATCCAAACTTGGTTTATGGACTCCTGACCATGTTCTGACCACGCATAACCATGAATCGAAACTCTGTAGCGCCCCTAGTGGTCAAATATTATAACTTGGAAACGGTTTGACGTAGCTTATCCAAACTTAGTATATGGACTCTTGACCGTGTACTGACCACACAGAATCATGAATCGAAACTGTCTAGCGCCCTCTAGTGGTCAAATATGATAACTTGGGAACGGTTTGACGTAGCTTATTCAAACTTGGTATATGGACTCCTGACCGTGTTCTGACCACGCATATCGATGAATCGAAACTCTCTAGCGCCCTCTAGTGGTCAAATATGATAACTTGGACACGGTTTGACGTAGCTCATCCAAACTTGGTATATGGACTCCTGACCGTGTTCTGACCACGCAAAACCATGAATCGAAACTCTCTAATGCCCCCTTGTGGTCGAACATTATAACTTGGAAACGGTTTGACCTATCATAGCCAAAGTTGGTACTCAGACTGTGGACCACCTTCTGAACATGCAGTATGACTCGAGTGAGTGTGTGGACAGTGAGTGTCTGCGAGTGTAAAAAATGAGGGTCAGACAAAGATAGCACACCTGTTCCGAGTGAATGTGCCTTCATTGTGTACCATTGTTGCGATATGCACTCTTTGCGGTGCACCTGGTGCGAGGGGCCCGTCATCGCCGCTTGCGGCTTTAATTATTTTTTGTTATTCTTTTCCTCACAATGGAACCGGCCATTTTTGACCACTTTCCCGTGCTCAAAAAGTCACGAAATTTTGCACACACCTTGGAATTCTGGAACACTGGAGGTTTACAGAGGTATAGACCCGGGTGTGGCCCAGGGACTCCGTAGCGCCCCTAAAGTAAAAAAATGCCTTGGGCTCTATGGGCCGGTCTCATGATGAACTTTAACATACTCCTCAGACACCGCTTGTCGGATGCCTGGGAAATTTGGTAGACATGATGCCAAGATGTTGCTCATGTGGAATTGCGAAGGGATTTTTCCTACCTTTTACGAATTCAAGATGGCGGATGCATGAACTGAGAGAAAAAAATGAAAAACAGGAAATGTGGCATAACATCACACTGGATTGATCAAATCGCCTGAAACTCATACCGTTTATAGATCCTGTGATTACGACGATATCCATTCACTTAATGGGTGTGGTTGCTACAGCGCCACCATCTGGCAAGGTGGAACCACTACAGAAATTGACATTAAGTGCCATGATTGACATATACTTTGAGCTACGCGCACAAAATTTGGTAGGTGTGTCTGTCTCCCCAAGACGAACAACTTTCGTATTACATTGCATTAGCCACGCCCAACAGGAAGTGAGGTAATAAGGAGTGTAAAAATTTGGACACACAGTGAACTTTAACGTACTCGTCGGACACGGTATGTCAGATTCAAGTGAAATTTGGTGTACATGACCTCTAGATGCTGCTGATGCTAAATTGCGAACGGATTTTTGATATTTCGTAATATGTTGTAATAACAATATTATGAAATTGTATGATTTTAATAGCTCATCACGAAACAGGAAGTGTGTCATAAAATCACACTGCATTAACCGATTGGTCTGAAACTTCACAGGTTCATAGATGGTATGACTGTGATGACATCTAGACACCCCGTGGGCGTGGCTGTTATAGCGCCACCACCTGGCCAAGCAGGAAAAGTGCCAGAAATTGACTATGCTTTAACCGATTGATCTGAAACTTCACTGGTTCATAGATGGTATGACTGTGATGACATCTAGACACCCCGTGGGCGTGGCTGTTATAGCGCCACCACCTGGCCAAGCAGGAAAAGTGCCAGAAATTGACTATACTTTACCCGATTGATCTGAAACTTCACAGGTTCATAGATCGTGTGCCTGTGATGATATCTAGACACCCCGTGGGCGTGCCTGTTATAGCACCACCACCTGGTCAAGCAGGAAAGGTGCTAAAAGTGCTAGTGGTCAAAAATTATAACTTGGAAACGGTTTGACATAGCTTATCCAAACTTGGTTTATGGACTCCTGACCATGTTCTGACCACGCATAACCATGAATCGAAACTCTGTAGCGCCCCTAGTGGTCAAATATTATAACTTGGAAACGGTTTGACGTAGCTTATCCAAACTTAGTATATGGACTCTTGACCGTGTACTGACCACACAGAATCATGAATCGAAACTGTCTAGCGCCCTCTAGTGGTCAAATATGATAACTTGGGAACGGTTTGACGTAGCTTATTCAAACTTGGTATATGGACTCCTGACCGTGTTCTGACCACGCATATCGATGAATCGAAACTCTCTAGCGCCCTCTAGTGGTCAAATATGATAACTTGGACACGGTTTGACGTAGCTCATCCAAACTTGGTATATGGACTTCCTGACCGTGTTCTGACCACGCAAAACCATGAATCGAAACTCTCTAATGCCCCCTTGTGGTCGAACATTATAACTTGGAAACGGTTTGACCTATCATAGCCAAAGTTGGTACTCAGACTGTGGACCACCTTCTGAACATGCAGTATGACTGAGTGAGTGTGTGACAGTGAGTGTCTGCGAGTGTAAAAAATGAGGGTGAGACAAAGATAGCACACCTGTTCCGAGTGAATGTGCCTTCATTGTGTACCATTGTTGCGATATGCACTCTTTGCGGTGCACCTGGTGCGAGGGCCCGTCATCGCCGCTTGCGGCTTTAATTATTATTATTATTATTTTTCTTCCCCTGGTTCCGGCCATTTTTGACCCCTTTCCCGTGCACGAAAACTCATGAAATTTTGCACACACCTTGGAAGTATGGCACACTAGAGGTATACAGAGGCATGGACTTGGGTGTGGCCCAGGGACTCTGTAGCGCCCCTAAAGTAAAAAATTACATTGGGCTCTATGGGGCCGGACACCCACTGAACTTTAATGTACTCCTCGGACACCATTGGTCAGATTCCTGTGAAATTTGGTAGACATGATGCCAAGATGTTGCTGATGTAAAATTGCGAAGGGATTATTCATACCCTTTACAATTTCAAGATGGCGGATGAGTGAAATATGGGAAAAACTGAAAAAACGGAAATGTGTCATTAGATCGCAGGGCGTTGATGGAATCGTCTGAATGTCATTTACAAATTTATAGATATTATCCTTACGACGACATTCATACACTTAATGGGCGTGGTTGTTACAGCGCCACCAACTGGCAAGGTGGAGAAAGTACAGAAATTGACATTAAGTGCCATGGTTGGCATATACTTTGAGCTACGCGCACAAAATTTGGTAGGTATGTGTGTCTCCCCAAGACGAACAACTTTCGTATTACATTGCATTAGCCACGCCCAACAGGAAGTGAGGTAATAAGGAGTGTAAAAATTTGGACACACAGTGAACTTTAACGTACTCGTCGGACACGGTATGTCAGATTCAATTGAAATTTGGTGTACATGACCTCTAGATGCTGCTGATGCTAAATTGCGAACGGATTTTTGATATTTCGTAATATGTTGTAATAACAATATTATGAAATTGTATGATTTTAATAGCTCATCACGAAACAGGAAGTGTGTCATAAAATCACACTGCATTAACCGATTGGTCTGAAACTTCACAGGTTCATAGATGGTATGACTGTGATGACATCTAGACACCCCGTGGGCGTGGCTGTTATAGCGCCACCACCTGGCCAAGCAGGAAAAGTGCCAGAAATTGACTATGCTTTAACCGATTGATCTGAAACTTCACTGGTTCATAGATGGTATGACTGTGATGATATCTAGACGACCCCGTGGGCGTGCCTGTTATAGCGCCACCACCTGGTCAAGCAGGAAATGTGCCAGAAATTGACAATGCTTTACCCGATTGATCTGAAACTTCACTGGTTCATAGATGGTATGACTGTGATGATATCTAGACACCCCATGGACATGCCTGTTATAGCGCCACCACCTGGTCAAGCCGGAAATGTGCCAGAAATTGACAATGCTTTACCCGATTGCCCCTAGTGGTCAAATATTATAACTTGGAAACGGTTTGACGTAGCTTATCCAAACTTAGTATATGGACGCTTGACCGTGTACTGACCACACAGAATCATGAATCGAAACTGTCTAGCGCCCTCTAGTGGTCAAATATGATAACTTGGGAACGGTTTGACGTAGCTTATTCAAACTTGGTATATGGACTCCTGACCGTGTTCTGACCACGCATAAAGATGAATCGGAACTCTCTAGCGCCCTCTAGTGGTCAAATATGATAACTTGGACACGGTTTGACGTAGCTTATCCAAACTTGGTATATGGACTCCTGACCGTGTTCTGACCACGCAAAACCATGAATCGAAACTCTCTAATGCCCCCTTGTGGTTGAACATTATAACTTGGAAACGGTTTGACCTATCATAGCCAAAGTTGGTACTCAGACTGTGGACCACCTTCTGAACATGTAGTATAACGTGAATCTCTGTAGCGCCCCTACTAAGAGAAAGAGTTTAAAAGGCAGACTGAGTGAGTGTGTGACAGTGAGTGTCTGCGAGTGTAAAAAATGAGGGTGAGACAAAGATAGCACACCTGTTCCGAGTGAATGTGCCTTCACTGTGTACCATTGTTGCGATATGCACTCTTTGCGGTGCACCTGGTGCGAGGCCCGTCAT
>JAODXP020009293.1:0-12769 GCA_027497455.2 Sardinella longiceps | reverse complement strand
TCCATGTTCACGTGTGTTTGGCTACAGCCAGCTGCAGCTGTGTTGTCCACCTTGTCCCCCACGCTTTTCCACTCCCACCGACATATTTCCGTAGATCTCGCTGGCTCTGGCTACAGCCTGTAGCTGTACCGACTCTGAACACGAACGAGCTAACTGATACAGTAGCGGGCGGGACTTCCTGAAACCCTAGAAAGCGAAAATGAAATGCCCATGTTGGCTAGTATGATGGCTCACAGTAAACAAATAGCCTATTGCCATTTGTCTGTTGACAAAAAAATTCAATAGATTGTTCCATTTGTTTGTTGGCCTAGGAGTTTTAATGGCCCAACTGCATTTGAAAGTTTATTTTCTTTATTCGTTCAGCTTTTCACTGTAGCCTAATTGTAAAAAGTAGGCTAGGTAGAGACCAGAGACTATCCTATAGGCCTATAGGCCATCACACTGTAGGGTGGGTGACCATAATGATTTCCAGGGACAAATTTGGTCGTCTGTCCCCCGCAAATAGCATAGCCTACAAGAAAACTACATTTTGCACCCAATTTATGAAGCTAAATCATTTGTTTTAATGATAACTTTTTGACTGTAGGCTATAGGACTGTCGAACTCCCAACTGTTTCCAACTCAAGGGGCATTTGGGAGATGGTCACCTTTTCACAGGGGTAGGCCTTAGCCTTACAGTGAAGCTTGTGATTTGGTGCTGTTATTGAAGGCAATATGCCTACACCGCACCACTGTCCTTCTCCAAAGTAGGCTAATAGGTTCAAAACTCTGTTCTAAAGGCACAATAGGATATAATATAGGCCTGATATAATATAATATAATATAATATAATATAATATAATATAATATACTATAATATAATATAATATAATATAATATAATATAATATAATATAATATAATAGGCCTATAATGTAGGCTAATATAATCCTATAATAGCCAAATCTTTATTGTTATCATATCCAATGATGGCCCTTTGGCAAATGAGCAAACGTTTCAAACTTTAATACTTCCCTGCTTTATCTATTCCAAAAAGATGAATCATATAATATTATAGGCCTAGAATTCTAGGCCTATGTGTTTACAGAGCGAAGAAGGAAACACCTGACAGAAGAGGTTATCCGATCCTGCGCAAATGTTACGCAATGTGTGTATTTTCCAATTAGAACATCGTGAACCAGTCGAAGATTCCCAAGATGCTCCGCGGCATTTGCAACTTTGGTTGCTGATGAAGTGCTTGCTTTAGCTCAATTTTAAGCGTGTTTGGAGAAATATGTCGAAGTGACAGCCTTATTATTCTTCTCATAAGTTTTACTGGAACGTATTTAGTTTAGCCTTAACAATTTAAATCGTTCCCAAGTATCTTTTCAGTCGCCCTCTCTAACATCAAAACAAGGTGAGGATCCAAAAGGCTTGTTTGTTTGTTTGTGCTGCTTCAATGTTTTGGTCTGTGTTATTTTTACCTACGCCAAAAAAACGTGTCTGAGTCAAATTATTTACATTTTACTTTACTAACGTTAACTAATTTGTCTCTAGTGTTAACTGTCAAGTAGGCTAGCGTTAGTGTTTTACCCGAGCACTGTTTGCTCGAAGGAAGCGAATGCTAACATTTAGGCTAACTGGCTGGCTGGCTGGCTAACGTTAATTAGCTGAAATATCACAGTATCTTAAGATGATAAGCTGAAAAATAATAGACCATACATTGAGCAACCTAGACAACACGTTAATTGATTTCAATGTTAAGAATACTTGCTTCTGCGTTACGTGTTGGTACACGAAATTAACGTTAAATAGCTAACGTTAGCAGTATGTTGTCAAGCAGATAATGCCTCTAATGCTGGCTTCACATTGTGAAGGCCGCTTAAAGTAACGTTAACAGTACGTGAGTAATGCTATGCAAAACAGAAGTTATTGACTGTCATTGAATGCATGCTAATCAAAGTAACAGTAACGTTAGGTCAACGTTGTCCTGACTGGACATTCACTATCACAGGTGGGCACATCCTGTCCTGCTGCAGTAAAGTTATGTAGACAATAATGTAACATTAACGTTAGTCGAATCGCCCGACGACTGTGTTTGTTAAGATAATATTCGTTTCTGACTGTAGTTCGCTGATATAGCCTTATTTGCCAGGTAATGTGACTTTGGAAACCACTAAAGTTGATGACCGTTGTCGTGTCACCTCGGCAGGCGTGACTAAATTAATCTGATCCAGTAAGGGAAGTCTGTCTGGTGTGATCAGCTGTCACTGGAGCATTGCATTGCACAGCACAGCTTCCTTTTACTCCCGGTGGCCAGACGACCGTTGGAAAGTACTGTATGCGAAACTTTTGGATAGATACCTCACGATTTGTACATAGGCTTGCTCTGTAACACACGCAAGAGTTATTTTGAAAGCTCAAGTGTGACAACACCGTCACTACTGCCTGAAGTCGCCCTTTAGTAAGTAACCTAACGTTATAAGAACTAGCCTATGCTGATGACTGAGACATTATTTGCGGATAGTTTTTCAGTTTTCGCCTTCTTGCATTGACGTGTTTTCGTATTTACTTCACAAGGACAGCTTGCAGTTTGTTGTTTTCTTAACTGTTTGACAGTGTCATGTGGGAGTGAACGGGTGTTCAGGAGCAGTCATGCTTGCTACCCAAACAACAGAAACGGGCCAGGATACTAAAGACGTGAAACAGGTTGGTGTCTTGGCATTCTTCATTTTCACTCTTTTGATGAGCAACTAGCTGCTATGTGTCATTAGCCTAGATCATGTACTAAATTGTTTTAAGCTGATAGCGAAATTGATGAGGATAGTTGTAATGAGTTTCAGTCCAAAGGTTAGCAAAAGGAAGTGGCCTGAAGGTATGACTTGATACAACTCTGATATTACACGAATATGAGCAACCCCTCAACCCCTCAACCTTTAATACTGTTAGTTAATCAGAAACATTGAACCTGCATACTGGTGCAGAATAGGCGTTAATCTTTTTAATCATATCTAACAATCTTTTGTGGAAAAACATAGCTCAAATTACAACATCAACATACGTACAACCATATTATATATAAGACTCAGTTTTCTCCATGTGGAGAGAGGGCATGGCATCACAAATGTGTCAAGAAAGGGGGATGGGTCGGTTGTGATAGAGTTCACATGATGTGAGGTCAAAGAGTTCCATTCTGGAATGTGCTGTTGTAGAAGAGAACAGTGACTTTTGTAATGCTTTTTCAGGTGAGGCCATGTATGTGCATGCATTTTCTGTATGCTTTTAAAGATATGGTGAACAGTCATTGGCACACTTGCATAATCCAGTCCGATGTATAAGTGAGACCCCCCCATGTAAAGAAAAGTAAAATTGACATGGTTAGCATGTCAGCAAAATAATAGGACACTCAGCTCACGGATTAGGAGACTTTTTGAAAGAAAGAAAGAAAGAAAAAAAGCTTAGAGGAACCCATAGGCAGCTATCTGCAGAATAGGGCTTGTGTTCCTTCATCCAACCATGCTGTTAGTACTGTGTAGAAGCTACATCGAAACCACAGCCCAGCAGACGCTTTCAGTTTTAGAATTATGCTTGAGTGACTTACGTCGTTTAAGTCTGCAAGTAAACATTTATCATTAAAGCAAATACCCTTTAAGAAGGAATGTGTCAAAGTCCAGAGTACATCCAGAGCCCATTAAACATTCTCTGTCTATCAGTCTATCGAATATCACACTATAGATTACCTGACACATCTAGACTAGCCTGGTACTAAGCTTCAAGTCAAAGTGTTCAAGTCTCTCTCTCTCTCTCTCACTCTCTCTCTCCTCTCTCCTCTCACTCACTCACTCACTCACTCTCACACACACACACACACACACACACACACACACAGAGAGAGAGAGAGAGAGAGAGAGAGAGAGAGAGAGAGAGAGAGCACATAGAAAATGACCCAACACCCCTTGTAGCCCTCTGTTTTTTCACAATCCTACAGCACAGGCTTTCTTTGACTGTATGGATTCTTCAGTGCAGATGTGTCATGATCAGATTAGCTGAGCTGTGTGTGTGTGTGTGTGTGTGTGTGTGTGTGTGTGTGTGTGTGTGTGTGTGTGTGTGTGTGTGTGTGTTTTTTTTCCCTCTGCCCTCTTATCACACTTCCCACTGTGAATCTGTACTATTTTCAGGCCCTTCATGAGTTCCCTAAGGGCCATCTGGGGTCTGGTGATCACTGAGTAAAATGTACTCTAGCCTATGGCTCATATTTTCACAGCCAAACACTCATTCATTCATTCCCCATACTGATACACACACACACACACACACACACACACACACACACACACACACACTGTTTCCATTCTCTACTATTTGTTTTAATATGATTTATTTTTATAATGTTCACTTCCAACAACTGTGTGTGTGTGTGTGTGTGTGTGTGTGTGTGTGTGTGTGTGTGTGTGTGTGTGTGTGTGTGTGTGTGTGTGTGTGTGTGTGTGTGTGTGTGTGAAGTGGGAGTTTCCACAAAGACAACCTTTCCTCCTATTTCCACTGGTGCATACACGTGTGTGTGTGGTCAGCCACATTGGTATGTCTCCTCTTAATGGGCATCACATAGGGAACTCGTATCCTTCTGTGGATTCCCAGTGATTCTGTAGTGTTCACCAGACCTTCCAGACAGTAGCCTACCTCAGTGAGGAAGAGAAGTGGTTGTTCACTTGCATGCTGTTCTGTCTCTTGAGTAGGATTTACTAGTACAGTTAAGTCACAAGTTCAGTTGACTCACAGGGTTCGGAAATCGAATCCGGGTCACCAGATTGTTAGTCAAGTAAGTAGTATGTATGGCATACATTTTGTACTGTATGTATGGTTTAGAATTTTATGCCTTCACCATGACCGTGGGTAACAACAGGTAGTCAAAGATCTGATCAAAGGGCCGTCCAGTCATTGTCCAAGACCATGATTAATAAACTTATTTTATTAATTAACTTTTTTTCTTTTTAATACAAAATGATCCTGGTTGACTTTGAATCTTGGCTTTGTCTCTCACTGTCTTTCTGTTTGTGGTGTTGTCATGGTGAACTTCTTATTTTTATTCTACTTCTTATTTCCTCCACATCGTGCCCCCCCTTCTGCCCTTGCAGTGGATCAAGGAGAAGATTGCCCAGACCATCAAAGCCCTGCAGAAGCGCTATGTGACGACAGACGCCCCAGTGACCAGTGAGGATGCTGAGGCCAACATGCTGTGCTGTGCTCTGGAAGCAGTCTTCATACATGGCATCAAAGGCAAGCATGTCCGCTCCGAAGTGGGCGGACGCGGGCGGAAAGGGAGCGCCCTTCCTCAGCCAGACTTCTGGGGACTTCTCAAGTCTGTCACTCACAGGTAGGTCAAAGGTCACCATAGCCACTCTAACGCCCCACCCAGGGAACAGTGAACTGTGAACAGTGATCAGCAGTTATTTTCAGATACCCTGTCCAGTTGTCTTTCTTTGTCGACCCTCCATTGACCCATTCCATTGACCCATCCATTGAGCTCCAGGGAAGACACTAAAATGACTCTACAAAGCTGATATTGTGCAATTTTCTTCTTATAGGTGTTCATTCTCTTGCTAGCTGTGTTTACATAACAAGCAAAGCCTGGTTTTAGGCACAAATATGTCAAGCTGGTCTTAGACACAGTGTGTCTTTGATCCGTGAGGGAATTTCCTCATTGCTCGTCATTTACTGTAAGGGTAATAGTTATTCATAGTACTATTCATAATAGTAATTCACATGGTCATGAATGAGACAAAGAAGGTCAGTGTGCTTGTATACAGTCTGTCTGTGACGGTAAGGATTGGAGTGGAAAAAGCCTGTAGTCAGGAGTTGCAATCCCATACATATTACTGCAGTGTTTCATTGCCTCTTAACAACCTACCTTCAGGCACAAAGGACGCACAGTGGTTGATGGACAGAATTCACAGGAATGTTGACTCCAACACATAGTTCATTCTTTTGGTTTATGCTGTGAACTTTGAACCAGACAGGCATCTATTGACTGGCTCTCGTTGACCTTTGACTGGTTCTTCTAAGCTGTTGGGTAGACTATGGGCCTAATAGAACACCTCCTGTTTCATCTCTTTTCCTTCTCGAAACAGGATCATAACCCTTGATGCTGATATATATATATTAGCCAGACTAGTGCCACATAAGCCTGTTCAAAACCAGCCCCTTGGTCTATGCTTCTCTTTGTACAAAGGTCTGGGATCTTGGCTATTGAGTAACGATTGCTTGCTGGAGATGTCTAAATTCAAAACAACTGGATTAGCCCTTATCTGATAGCCTATTGTATTCTCGGACAGGATGCATCTGATGCGGTGGAGGGTAAGGGCTGGGATCCCAGTACTGGAGGGAGATAAAAATGGAGCGGAATAATGTAGGAAGGCAATGGCCAGTCAATCCACTCAATATCACCATTTACTGCAGTACCAGTCACAGAACCAATAGGGTTACAGTTCCTGAACATACAGTAGGCCTATCAAGATTGTCCACATTCTTGGCGAAGAGAAAGAGTAAAGAGTTTTTTCTACTTGGCTATCAACCCATCATAGGGACCTTCATCGGATGATTGCTTTGGGCTTTTGGTCCGAAGACCCAGGAAAGGGGCGAAGAATGCGCAAAAATTGTTAAGCTTTATCATCGTTGCTATTGTTTGGCATCGAGAGTTTTAAAAAGATGAGCCTGTCAAGCAGGGTGCTATATAGACGTTGAAGGCTTGATGTGTCTGTTTATTTAGTTGCCACAGAGTACAGGAGCGTAGCAGTCAGTAGGGATGCTGTGATGGCAAACCTCAGTGGAATATTTTCTTTCTTTTTTTTTTTTTTTTTGCTGATGGGCTCTTCCAGTTACAGCCAGTCAGACTGCTTTACTGGGCAGTGTTGTTTTTTTTTTTTTAGGGTGACTTCACATTGGGGAAGTTAAATGTTGCATTCTTCTCTGTGACAACCTTGCGTTAGAGGAAACTACCCAAAACCCATATTCTTTTATCTTGGTTTTTCTGTTTGCTTCATTCTGTGGTTGACATGTGTTGTTGGAAATTACTTACTGATAAGTTGTTGAACATGCATCATTTTGGAGTCTGTTGCCTAAAAGCATATTTATTGGTTGCAATGCAATTTCTCGTTGCCAGCTAAGCTTTTGGGAAACGCCTGGTCTGTTTTAATAAGTACTTTTCTATGAATTTCTTTGGAATTGATTTTATAGTCGTTCTTAATGATATAATTTCAGTGTTCCTTGTGTCTGAGTCTCCTCTAATTTTATTTGTATCTGTATTTGATGATTTAATATAGTCATTTATTTCCTGTGTCTCGCCGCAGAGATGTGATTCTAGAGCTGGAGCGTTTGAACTTCATCAGTTCTGGCGTGGGCCGCTGCCGGGCCTGGGTCCGTCTGGCACTGAACGACGGATTGCTGGAGTGCTACCTGGCTTCTCTGCTAAGAGAGAACTCCAAACTCGCAGGGTGTGTAACACACACACACACACACACACACACACACACACACACACACACACACACACACACACAGTGATGCACGCACACTTGACTTATTCTACAAAGGCATGACTCAAAACTCGCCAGGTCTGTTAGGAATTATGAATATTTGAATTTCATACATAATGTCTTATTATGGGTAGGCCTAGGGTAGGCTTTATGAAGGTTTATTGTTGCTCTTATGCTATTATTGTACTACTCTTGTTGTTGCCATAGTAAACCATAGACTAACTTGCATGACCCTAATCGTAGTAAGGCCTTTTTGCCATTGTGTATTCAGCTTATGAGGAAGTTTTTTATTGTGGCTTTTTTTAAAAGTTTATCACTCATAGTGTCTCTCAAGTAGGCTGAGTCACAGAGAAATACTTCCTTCTCAGCCTGTCAGGCAGATGAGGAAGTAGTATAACCGGTAACATAAAATGAGGGAATAGATTTGACCAGTAGAAACTTCTAAAAGTCAAGAGTGTAAATGCTACAAACAGCTGGAAAGGCCTACTGCTCTATTGCTTTCTAAAATGCATTCATTCACTGTTTTGATAGCGACTCTGCATGTCCTTGGGCAGCAGAAAGGACAAATTGAGTTGTTTTAAATTCCTGGTTCCTACTGTAAATGTTCACCTTCATTTATTGTTTATCATTTATGTTTGACTTTGTGTGTTCTTCCCTAAAAACGTTTATTAATGTGTAATTACATATGAATACTCAAGCTTGCCAACCAAGTTGCTAACTGATTAGTAACTATGCTTTTGGGAAACGGACGCCTGGGGTCTGTTTCAAAAGCATAGTTGCTAACCAAGTTAGCAACTATGTTGGTTGCAATGCAATTTCTCATTGACAACTAACTAAGTTGCTAACAGGTTAGCAACTATGCTTTTGGGAAACAGACGCCTGATTTGTTATGTATTGTTGTTGTTGTGTTGTTGTTATTGGCAGGTATTACCAACAGGGGGCGCTACTGCTGGACGCTGAGGACCGGGAGATGCTGCTGAGCCTGCTGCAGGGCCTGGCCTCGCTCTCCTTCCAGCTCTCCTACAAGTCGTCCGTGCTCAACGAGTGGACCGTGACGCCGTTGTCGCTCGCTGGCCTGTGCCCTCCACCGCCCGCCGACTCTGTGCTCAACGCCAACGCAAGTAGCAATGGCAAGCGCAAGGAATCCTGGGACACGGCTTCTCAGTCGTCGTCTGCGGGCTCCGACGTGGCGGTGGGCCGGGGAGGCGGAGGTGGGGGTGATGTGGCGGAAGGGAACACGGAGACGCGGTCGTCGAATCTGAGTCTGGACACCACGGGCTCGTCGCAGCTGTCATCCAGCCTCAGCTCAGACAGCCTGCTGCAGGGGACGGAGCTCCGCTACCCAGAGAGAGACTCCTGGGGGGAGATGGGCCACACACACACCGACACCAAGAAGCCTTACAGGGAGTAAGTACGGTTGTGTGTGTGTGTGTCTGTTTTGAAGTGTAGATGTGCATGTGTGTGTGTTGAAATGTTAAAAGGTATAAGTGTGTGATGTGCTTATGAGTGTGTTGAAAAGTGTGTATGGACATCAAGAAAGCATGTAGGTGATGGGGGTTCTGTGTGCGTCTGTGTGTGTGTGCTTGAGAGCATGAATGTGTAAAGAGGTTTACTTAATTCTCTGTGTGTGTGTGTGTGTGTGTGTGTGTATGTGACAGAGAGAGCACGACCTCCAGTCAGGACTCCATGAGGGAGGACTCCTACATCTCCGGCCTCACCGGCGACCACCTGTCTGAGAGCACAGCCTTCAGTAGCTTAGACAACGACATACACACTCACACACGCACTACGGAAACACACACACCCACCAGTGACACGCGCCTCCCGTCACCACCTCAATCACACTCGGCGGACTCCAACTTTCATGTCACACACACTCTCAATGCGAACCTGTTGTCGGCGACCACCAGCGAGGACGATCCCTTCCGCGCACGAATCCAGAACGTGTCAGATACACACACGTCAGTTCAGGATTCACACCTTACACACACCCCGATCAGGGATACACATCAGTCACCCATTGGTGCTCCACTCACTTCAACCCCAGAATGTGACCCAGGTGACAAAGATACACACTTTGTGCGGACTTCAGCAGCCAACACACAGCTCACACACACACTGAAGAGCGAAGCATTAGTCACACACACGCCAGCCAACAACACACACCTCCAAGCTGAGCAGAATGGTCTAACAGAGACGGAAGTGGTGGAGGTTCTAAGGCAGAACAAGCGTGACAAGAGCCCAATGCGACGGAACCGTTCCCCCGAGGCGAAGACAATGACAAATCCCACCCAAACGAAACCTACTGTTTCCACAGCAACGAACTCTGACTCTACCACAGTGACCCCTGACCTTCAAAAGAACACAGAGAAATCCGATCAAATGACCCACGCCTCGGCAATCCCTGCAGACCCATTTGTGTATCCACGGCGATCATCAAGCATCGTAAACAGACGGAAATCAACAGATGTCCAGGTGAGGGGGACCCATTCCACGTGTTGCTAGGAGACACTCTGGGCACTATTTGTTTGCAAGTGGACTACTGATCTTTGTGTAAACTCTGGGGCCGTTTTCGAAAATGCCTACTACATACTGCTCGTATACTGATCTCTGCAGACAGCAGCGTGTAGCATGCAGTACATGACTAATATCACAGGAGTAGTGTGGGGCTTCAGTCAGGTAGAGCACCTGCAGTCAATTATTTAATGAGGTTCTTGGCCATTTTCTGCTGCTTGCATACCATGCTGCATACTGGGTAGAACAAGTAGAGCACCTGCAGCTAATTAATTAATTGTGGGAAGCAGTAGTGTGTGCTGCACTGTGTGCTGGGGCACACGCAGCATGTAGCACATGTAGTATAGCAGTATGCCATTTCGAAAATGGCCTGGGTCTTATCTTGGCATTTGTTATTAATAATTATTGTGATTACAAATGTGCTTCTTTAAAGCCTTGCTGGGTTCAGCGTTCTGTATTTACTGTTTTTTCAAGTTTGGCCTCTTCTGATTGGCTAGTATGGGTAGCGATGCTCTTCACTTCTCATTGGACCATTTTTATGTCAGTCACTAAAGGAGAGGGATATGAATGTCAAACCCATTAACCACTGGTGCAGAGTTAAGACCTACACTGTTAATGAATTTTCAGTTAGCCAATTGCATTAGTTCCTACTGATGATGTAATATCAGTTAGCTGTGAAAAAGTGTGAGTATTGGGCAAGCATATGGAAGGAAATGGCATATTATCTGGCCCATATTGAAAGCATTAGTTATTATTTGAGGTGATTACTTTAAGTGCAGAATGCCCTCTTCTCGGACCTCAACCTATTGATCTGTATTCCAGAATCCAACTTCCTGGATTTCAGAGGATGACTTCTACAAGCCAATGGCGGACCAGTCCGCTAGTCTGACGGATCAGCCCACATTTGGAGCAGCGCTGATGAACGGCTCGCTGTCTCCGCCTCCAGAACCAGAAGTCCCCCAGGCTGCCCCCAGTGTGGTCCACCGCAGACAGATAGGTGAGGAGAGAGACAGAGAGTGTGTGTGTGTGTGTGTGTGTGTGAGTGTGAGTGAGATTTTATATATTATATCAGCACCATCGAATAGCGTGTGTGTGTGTGTGTGTGTGTGTGTGTGTGTGTGTGTGTGTGTGTGTGTGTGAATGGTAAAGAAAAAACTGTGGGTGTGTTGGCTGAGAAGGACAAAGTGTGTGTGTGTGTGTGTGTGTGAGAGAGAGAGAGAGATTTTATATTTCATATCAGCACCATCACACAGTGTGTGTGTGACTGGTAGAGAAGGAAGTGTGGGTGTGTTGGCTGAGAAGGACAAAGTGTGCGTGCATGCGTGCCTGCCTGACCGACCTACTGTATTTCACCTGATCATTAGGTTGAACACAATCATTTTATGGCCAACAAACCACTGAACTGTGTTTGATTGGGCATGATTAGAGTTATGTTTATTTAGTGACCAGGCCAGGTACATTATCAGTGGACTGAACCCCTGCCTCTGGCCTGTGTGTCTTCCTGTTAGCATTGAGAAAAAACACAGGCCATAAGATTGGTAACACAGTGTAGCCAGACATCCAGAGCCTTTAGACTGATGGGCAGTGTGGTTGTCATGGACAAAGCAGTGGAATTGCTAGCTTTGCCTTGGAGTTTCATTCACCTTTTCTAACAATTTTCTTCAATTTCTTCTGAAAGGGGGCATCATGGCTCAGTTGGCTGAGGAGCCATACCATAAATTCAGGGACCTGGGTTCAATTCCGACCCAAGGTCATTCTCTCTCTCTCTCTCTCTCTCACTCACTCACTCACTCACTCACCCACACACACACTCTCTCTCACATTTCCTGTCTCTATACACTGTCCTGTCCAATAAAGCTGGAAAAAAGCCCACCAAAAAATTCTTCTGAACACCCCATTTCACTTCTGTAACATTTTACAACTGATGAATTTAGAACCAATATCTTTATAAGAGCAGTTGGTGAATGAGGCCCTGCTGTGAAAACGTGCCTATAACTACTACAGGAATTGTGCATGAAGCACAGCAACAATAATAGTATATATGAGGCTGTTTTGATTTGCAAATATGGTGATATAAAAAGATAAGGAAATGCGAATCACAGATGCAGCAGAAGATAAGCTGAGCTCCACTGCTGAAGCTTCAACGTGTTTGTCTTTCTCTAGCGAGTCAGGCGACTGAAAGAGAGGAAGTGGTGTGTGTGTGTGTGTGTGTGTGGTCCTGGTCATGGTCATGTTCTCTCGTGACTCTCTTGGGTCTCAGGTCCTCTGGAGTCACACTCCTGACGCTACACAACAGGAAAGACTGGGTCAAAGAGTACAACACACACACACAAGCACACACACACATACATATATATATATGTACACAATTAGGGGGTAGCACATTACTTTCCAGTCCTAAATAGTAACTGCAACCAGTTTCCTGTGATGTAATCGGTGCTGATGAGTGTCCTGTCATCAATCAGTAAAGGTCATTTGTACATGATGCCAATAACAGCTTGGAAAGCTACTTCACGAAACTTACACAACTTGGATATCTGTCTAATGTCAGTAATGTTATCCACTAACCTCTTCTGCTTCATTCTAGAAGAAAGACGTTTTAGTATCATTTTCTAATCATATGAGATACAGTTCCATCATGACTGACTGTATTATTGTAACCTTATTGTTACTTTACACTCTAAGACAACTGAAAAAATGAATACATAAGATATACAATCATGACAGATCTCTCTTTCTCTCTCC
>JAODXP020009291.1:0-13040 GCA_027497455.2 Sardinella longiceps | reverse complement strand
GTACTTCGTTCAGTTACGTATTGCTAAGGTTAAGAGCCTCTCATTGTCCAAATTCTCTACAGCACCTGGTACAAAAATAAACATTCATTAATGCTTTAATTACTGTACTAATAATGATAACTTAACAATAAGTGTATACATGAGTCATTATAATGTATGTTATGCATTAATGTTTGACTCATATTGTAACAATGAGAATTGTTAGATTATGTTCCCAGAGGGAAGCATTAGTGTGAGACACCACCTATAGAGTACTAGGATGGCACATGTGTACTCTTGCTCTTACGTTTAATAAAAGTTCTATGTAAGCAATACATTGCTTTAACCGTCACTATTCCTGCTACTGCTGCGAGTATTACTGCCCCCATTCCGACTCCTACTGCTGCTTCTAGTGCAGCTGCAGCTCCCACTACTGCAGCTGTTGCTTTTTCTGCACCTGCAGCTCCCACTACTGCTGTGGCTGTCGCTTCTCCTGCACATGCTGCACCCACTACTGCTGTGACTGTTGCTTTTCCTGCTGCTGCTACTCCTGCACCCACTACTGCTGTGGCTGTTGCTTTTCCTGCACCTGCAGCTCCCACTACTGCTGTGTCTGTCGCTTCTCCTGCACATGCTGCACCCACTACTGCTGTGACTGTTGCTTTTCCTGCACCTGCTGCACCCACTACTGCAGCTGCGCTTCTCCTGCACCTACTGCAGGTGTTGCTTTTCCTGCACTTGCTGCACCCACTACTGCTGTGGCTGTTGCTTTTCCTGCTGTTGCTACTCCTGCACCCACTACTGCTGTGGCTGTTGCTTTTCCTGCACCTGCTGCACCCACTACTGCAGCTGCGCTTCTCCTGCACCTACTGCAGGTGTTGCTTTTCCTGCACTTGCTGCACCCACTACTGCTGTGGCTGTTGCTTTTCCTGCTGTTGCTACTCCTGCACCCACTACTGCTGTTACTGTTGCTTTTCCTGCTGTTGCTACTCCTGCACCCACTACTGCTGTGGCTGTTGCTTTTCTTGCTGCACAGACTACTGTAGTTGTTGCCTTTCCCTGCACCTATTGCACCCACAACTGCTGTGGCTGTTGCTTTCCCTGCACCTTCTGCACCCACTACTGCTGTGGCTGTTGCTTTTCCTGCTGTTGCATTGCTACTCCTGCACCTACTACTGCTGTGGATGTTGCTTTTCCTGTTGTTGCATTGCTACTCCTGCACCCACTACTGCAGCTGTTGCTTTTTCTGCACCTGCAGCTCCCACTACTGCTGTAGCTGTTGCTTTTCCTGCACTGCTCCCACTAATGCTGTTGCTGTTGCTACTCCTGCACCCACTACTGCTGTTACTGTTGCTTTTCCTGCTGTTGCTACTCCTGCACCCACTAGCTACTCCTGCACCCACTACTGCTGTTACTGTTGCTTTTCCTGCTGTTGCTACTCCTGCACCCACTACTGGTGTAGTTGTTGTTTTTCCTGCACCTGCTGTACCCACTACAGCATCTGCGGTTCTCCTGCACCTTCTGTGCCCACTGCTGCTGTTGCTACTCCTGCTCCCACTGCTGCTGTTTTTGCTGCTCCTGCTCCCCACTGCTGCGGCTCCTGCTCCCACTGCTGCAACAGCTCCCATTGCTACTACCCCCACTGCTGCTACTACGCCCACACTAGCTGCTACTGCCATTAGACCTCCTGCAACCTTTAGGCCTTTTTTACATTTTAGTTTTCTCTGGGCTTCCTGAAACTGTTTACTAGTGTAGTATTCCCCTTCATTTGATTCCAACATGGCCTTCATCATTGTCAATAACTCACTGACCCGAATGGAGTCTTTATTGTCAAAAGCAAGAAATATATCTTGAGTGAGCTTAGATAATGATGGATCTCTTTCCACAAATGTTGTTACTTTTTGCTTCAGTTGATCTTTACCTGTGAAAAGCACAATAGTGTATTCAGAGTTGTATAAATTACTGGACTAGAGGAGTGGAGTAGAAGTAATAGTACCATATCAAAAAAATGACTTAAGTACTTGTAGAAGTAGAAGTGTTCTTTAAACACCATACTTAAGTGGAAGTACTAAAGTATTCATAATGTTTTGTACTGAAGTATTGCAAGTAAAAGTATTTTAAAAATTGCTACTCAAGTACTGAAAGTAAAAGTAGAAGTACTGTGTATATTAAAGAAAGCAGTCAAAAGTTTGAATATCATATTGTTTTACATTTATTTGGCTGAAATAGTCTGTTTGGCCATGGACTCTAAGTAGGGCCAGGGATGGTCACCACCATTCCCCTCACTACAATCATTCGAAGAAGAACTTGTGAGAGATGGCAAGTTTCTAAAAGTTTGCAGACACAGTTTAGTACCTAGACTATTTACGTACAAAAGCCTGTGGTTGAGTCTCCAACGGTTCTGGTGGTATTACAGTTAGAAGTTGGCAAAAACGCTCACAGGCACTTTTTTGGAACAGGGGGAGGGTGCATTCAAAGGCATGGTTTTCATGGAAATATTTGAGATACAGTACTGACTAATAATTTTGCACACCTATCCTTGAGAGGTGTGGGCACATAATATCTGAGAATCAGACAATTCTGAGGGGCTCAAGTTTGACCATTGGTCCATTTGACACGGAATGACCCATTAGCGTTAGTTGTCTTCATTATTTGGTCTATGCACAGTGTTGGGCAAGCTACTCAGTAAATGTAACAAGCTAAGCTACCAGTTACTCCACATCATTATGAGGCTTCACTACACCAAAGCTACCGGAAGACAAAATGTAGCAAGCTAAGCTATGAAAAAATGTCAGAAGTAGCTTAACTATTGTAAAGCTACTTTTTAATACACAAAAAGGCCAATAAATAAGTCCAAAAAAGGAGGAAAGAGCAGAGGCACCCTGAGATTTGATGAAGGCCATTATTTTTCTCAAATCTCAGAGTGCCTCTGCTCTTTCCCCCTTTTTTGGACTTACACCTGAGTAACATTGTTTGCACAGCCTCCTGTGCACTCTAAGCTCTTTTGTGTCTTCTCAGGCCTATGAATAAATTCTGTTATCCAACCAATTGTACAAGTATTAGTGATCAAACTATCAGGCATACAATAGTAACTAACTAATTATATCAAAATGTAGCCTACTTTTATATGGGTAAGATATTTTTTTTAATTAAACTTCATCAAATTGACACATGATAGACACAATTGATTTTCATTATGGACACTTTTTTGAATTATGGCACCTGTCAGGTAATTAATGCATCACAGTACTGTAAGAACTGATCCTTGGTGCATGGCCTAGATGAAAGATTTGCTGTTGTGAACTGATGCCCTGAAAATGTAGCTTATGGGAAAGCTACCACACTACATGGCCAAAAAAGTCAATATCATCCAGCTGCGTCTCATCTAAAACACCCAGTCCTCACTAAACCGCCCTCACACAGTACTGCCCCTTACTTCGTCACTGTCAACGTGCTGCTTTGTTATTGAACATCCGGGTTCTCATGTGCTATTGCTAGCCTCGATAGATAGGAAAGTGAAAGCATTTGGCGACTCGTTTGTATTTTGTCCAGAGTAAAGTTCGTGAAAATGACTCTTATTCCGATTGTAAAAGGAGTATTTGCAATATTTAAGTCATGCAGATTGTTTGATGTCAAACGGAAAAAGAGTTAACAGGACACGTAGGCCTACATCAACCAAATATTTTTCGGTGTATCCCTACGTAATACCAGTGAATACACTCAATGAGGCCCCTTCCTTTACATTACAGATAGCCTACTGACTGAAAACCGCAGAGCTCATAAGTCACGCGGCACGTCCCTCTACGTTATAGTATGATAACGATAACACAAAAACAGTTTTATTCCGCCATTGAGACCATACAGAAAACTTGCACTTCCTAGGTTGCATGTTGAACGTCACTTACGAGCTGGGGACACTTCTATGCCGCCCCCACCACCTTTAGCATACATTGGATGATTAAATAAAACAGAATTGTAACTCTCAAACAGTTTATTTCAAACAAACATGAACAGTGAAGTGAAGTTTAGTTTATTGGTTTATTTGACAGGGGCCATGTACCAGTTAGCTACAAAGCTATTTTACATCTGTGGACATATTAAAACACATTTCAGACCGGCATAACAAATAAATAAATACCAAAAACACATTATAGACCAGAATAGCAAATAAATAAAAAGCAATGAATAAACAAAATAAGAAATAAAGAATGAATAAAACTGGATTAAAGCTGTGGCACAAGGTCAGGAATCAGCTTGGCAGTGTTAAGTTTCTCTCCTTTTCCCTAGTTTCTCTTCTTTCTTTTTCAAACTGAACAAATAAAATCCTTAAACTTCAGATACTATTATATTATATTGCAAACATATCCCCCAATCCCTGTCTCTCTCTCAAAAAAGAAGCATGTCTCAGAACTCAAAACAAAAAAAGCCTGAGATATCCCTACCCCCAGTTTTAGAGATAAGAAATTAGAACTTACACCTTGCTCTGTTAAGGATATGGTATTATTAACTAATTTGCATTAACTTCAAGGATTTCAGGACAATTTGTGGTCAGATACATTAAAATGCTGTGCAGTGAGTTGGGAGACTGGCTGGACTATGTGTGTGTGTGTGTGTGTGTGTGTGTGTGTGTGTTAGTGCCAGGCAGGGAGTCAGACATCTTCTATGATATCCTATTAAAAAAAACAGCATTCCCATGTCCAAGCAGAGCGTCTCCTTGATGATCCTCTGCAGGATCTCCGGGGGAGGACAGGCCTGTCCATCGCTGCCACTTGTTCTGCGGGGCTGAGGAGAGGGAAAGAGAGAATACACCAAATAAAAAATAAATGCAAGGTTTGCTTTGAATGATTTACTGCTTTGGGCAATGGCTTAATATTTACATATTAGTTGTTTTTGGTCCAAAGCCAACCACTTTGCACTGCACTCACACATGCCATTAGCAAAACCTGTAGCAAATTGAAGGTCAGTCAGATGAGTGGTTCAAGAGTTACACAGGGAGGCAACCATCTTCATGAGCAGCCAATATGAACAGAGAGAAAATTATGCAATATGTATGAGTAGTGAGAAAATTATGGATACAGTGTATAATGACATTTGTTGTTTTTGGTCCAAAGCCAACAACTTTGCACTGCTCTCACACATGCAATTAGCAAGACCTGTAGCAAATTGATGGTAAGTCAGATGAGTGGTTCAAGAGTTACACAGGGAGGCTACGCTGGATGCATGAAGTAAAAACCATTTCTGCCGTAACAATTAAGAGTCAGTTTCTGTAAGACTCATGCGGATTTCCATAGGGGCTGATACAAACCCTCCTCAGATCTCAATGAAAAAATTCTCATAGATACATATATGGGATAGATATTTAAAAATAACAATTTAAATGTTTTGGACCTTTCCTAAAAAAAACTAGGGACTCTTGAAATGACTCATGCCAAAGGTGGAAATTTGATGTTTTTCAAAATGCACAACTTTGCCTGTCCATATTTCAGTGGGCTTTCAAGACAGCACTCTGACATTTGGCAAAATCAAAGCATGGGTCCAACACTTTTGAAACATATTTTTATGATGGTCACTAGCTCAACTGAGAGCCATTAGGTGGTCATTGAAAACTCAACTTTTCAGTTTTGGAGCCTTGTTTTGGGGCCTCTCACTGCTTGTGCAAACACGTAATCTTGCTCAATCATAGAGATATGAGCACATTGGGAGGTCCTGTTTTGAAATACAATTGGTTGAAGATTGCAAAATTTTCAAGTACTGATAGAGAGGATGTTTCCTTTGGCAAATATGAAATTGACATTGAAATTAGAGGACCATATCTTTGTGCGCCATCAGTAAAAAGGTTGAAACAATTTTTATTATGTTGACATGTATCTAATCTATTTGTATTCTAAATATCTTGGAGGCATTTTGCTTTATCAACCATTAAATGCCATTTATTAACTGCATAAATTACATGCATCGATAGGCCTTTAGAAATACGTAAAATTGAAAACAGCACCATCATGTGGACAAAGCTGAAAAAAAAAAAAAACAAACGTCAGTAGGCCTATTAAAGCCATGTTGGAGGCACCTGACAAACATACAAAGGCATGCTTGAGTCTCCAACAGTTTTGGTGGTATTATAGTTTGATGTTTCCAAATGTTGCTTTGGAATAGCGAGTGGGTTCATTCGAAGGCATAGTTTTCTAGGAAAGACATTCATGTGTTTTGGGCCAAATTGCTATGACAAATAATTTTTTTGAGCCAGAATAGGTGCCAAAAAGGTCACTCACAAAATAGAGCAAATTGAATGACATACACTCTGCATAGTCTTTTCATCATATGTATTTATTTTTATGAGTCAGTTTCTGTAAGACTCATGCGGATTTCCATAGGGGCGGATTTCCATATTAATCATTAAATGCCATTTATTAACTGCATGAATTACATACATTGATAGGTCCTCTAGAAATACGTGAAATTGAAAACAGCACCATCATGTGGATAAAGCTGAAAAAAAAAAAAAAAAAAAAAAAACACGTCAGTATTGAAGCCATGTTGGAGGCACCCGAATTTCAAGCTTAGCACCTGGACTGTTTACATACAAAGGCATGCTTGAGTCTCCAACAGTTTTGGTGGTATTATAGTTTGAAGTTTCCAAATATTCTCACAGGCATTGCTTTGGAATAGGTGGGGTGCATTCAAAGGCATGGTTTTCATAGAAATATTCGAGATATTGAGGTATAATTTTGCACACCTTCCCTTGAGATGTGTGTGCCCACATAATCAAAAGCTCAGATTTAGGAAAGACATTCATGTATTTTGGGCCAAATTGCTATGACAAATAATTTTTTTGTTATCTGGGAAAAGTTCAAAAAAGTCACTCACAAAATGGACCAAATTGAATGACATAGGCTCTGCATAGTCTTTTGATCATGTGTATTTGTTTTTATTGTGATCTAGTAAAGCACACAGTTCTCAGTCAAATCCTTTGTCTAACCCTAAAGAACTGCAAGCATGTAATATCTAGGAAAGAGAAATTAGATGACTTACTAACGCTGAATCTAATGGGGGAAACAACAAAATTATACTGCCATGTAATGAAAGCAAAAGAATCTTGAAAGTTACCACATATTGATAAAGATAGATGAGTGACAAATCAATGTTGAATTTTACATGTCAAGTAAATGTGGTCAACAATGAATTTACTACTGTCTTCCATTGCTCAAGAACTAAAATTGCTGATCTGCAACCAGTTAGCATAATAGATGTCTGAACACTATGTCTCACTCTAAGCAACTCAATAAGGGTTACCTTGATGCCACTGGTGGTTATGGGTAATTGACATTTTGAGTCACCATTACAGAGAAGTGTAGTTCTACACACATGGTCAGACTCACCTTATCGATTGACAGTATAGAACCTAACTATGTTTGGGAAATTTGGCTTGTTCCATGCCTGTAACTATGGTTCCACTTGAGCTTGTCAAAAACTTGGAAGGAAGACTTCTACACTAGTGTTCCGGGCCTTACATGTTGTACAATAAAACTTTGATCTAAGCATGCTGTCTTTAGATCTGAAGAGGAATGTGTTATACTCATGTTCTGAGTCTTGAAATAGATTCTGTGAGCAACGTTTAAGCTGAATAGTTTGGTTGTCTGAGAGCTGTATTCAACTTTTTTTTGTTTCAAACGAAGTGATATATTTACAGACATTTGATTTGGTCTTGGTCATTTACCTTTAGTCTACTACCCCAAAGGAGACCATTCCCAATAATAATAGGTTTAGCAAACAATTATAAAGACACACAAGTGATTTTATAAAAGCGCACAAGTGTCTTTTCTAATTTCAAATCAAAATTTTGGATTTAAAGAATACATCTTCAAAGAATAAAAGTATACGCAGTATCAATTGAGTGTTGATAGCACAACATGTAAAGAAGCAGCCCAGCACACTTGTAACCTGATAAACTGGGGGTTCTATACTTGACTGTCCTCTTACTCCCCTGAGCAAGACACTTAGTTTTGATACTTTTGTATTGTTTGCAATATATTTGAGTAGCCTTCTTTATCTAATCAAGTAATGTTGCCTGATAATAAATAATGTGATGCCTGGGAATTGAACCCTGGTCTACTGATTGGAAGTCTGTGACATAACCACTGTGCCACCACGTATACAGTATGATAATGGCTCAGACAGGGTTAGAGCTTTGGCTTATCTGGTTAGTCAGCACAACCCTCCATTGAAGTTATCATAGGTGCAAATCTGCTGTAAATAAAATTAATTTACTTGGTGATAGAACAAAAAGCCACCTAGATATTTGGACCACAGATAATATGAGTGTAGACGAACAAAGTAAGGCAAATTTCAACTGTTTTGAGTGATGGCGCACAGAACTATGAGCATCTAAAAAGGCACTTCATTTCATTTTTGCCTAAAATAATTGCCTCTAGCTTAACATCACCAATTCATGGCCGTATATTTTATTCAAATTCTAAAAGAGGAGGCTCCAAAGTGTATATATATAACAAACTAATAAGGTTTTGAGTGTCATATGAACTGTGAGAGGCACACGGAAATGGTACAAAAATGTTAAAGGTCCAATATTGAAGAGGCCCTTAGGGACAGTGCCTTCAATTTGCCACAGAAGTGACATCATTACTCAAAAGTTTATTTCCCCAACATTTATATGCCACAATTTCAGGATAGTAAGATTAAGGCGCAGCGAGATATTTGAAGGCAAAAGCCAGAATTTTCAGTACCTCAAAATGATGCTGAAATTTTGGGAAGCCCTAACTTTTGCTAGGAACATTCTCAATGTTTAAAAAGACAGTTTTGTCTTTCTTAGGCATGTGTCTACTGGTATTCAAAATTTGAAAGGAAAATGAAGAGGGTTTGTATCACCACCCGCATGATTCTTACAGAAACTGACTCTTAACTTCCACTGTGATCAATGGAACTGGTTACACCACTGCAGTGCAGGGTCATTCCGTGTCAAATGGACCAATGGTCAAATTTGACCCCCTCAGAATTGGCTGATTCTCAGATATTATGTGCCCACACCTCTCAAGGATAGGTGTGCAAAATTATTAGTCAATATCTCAAATATTTCCATGAAAACCATGCCTCTGAATGCACCCTCCCCCTATTCCAAAAAAGTGCCTGTGAGCATTTTTGCCAACTTCTAACTGTAATACCACCAGAACCGTTGGAGACTCAACCACAGGCTTTTGTATGTAAATAGTCTAGGTACTAAACTGTGTCTGCAAACTTTCAGAAACTTGCCTGCTCTCACATCTGGGGAATTCTGATGCCTCAAACATGGGTTTGTTTTGAAAATGATTCCATGTTTAGGAGCCCCCTGGGAAAATAGTGTTGGCTGTAAACCCATTTTTTCAACTTTGTGCAACAGTCCACTTGTCCATAGACAGCATATAACTGATGAAGCTAACTCAACTCTTTTACATTGTCTTAGGATCATGGTCAAAATTAGAAAAAATGAAACGGTCCCCTTACTTTAGGACCTGAAATGGCAATGTGGGATAGGTGTTAGAAAGCTAGAAATTTGATATGGCAGAGATAAGTTATTACCCTTAAACATATCCAAAAATTGGAGACGCAAAATTTTTCATTTTTGAGAAAATGTACCCTTTTTATGGCTATTTTGCAATAGATGACATTTTGCCATTTTGAGGCAACTTTGACCTTCGGATTTACACCCTTTCCCACTTCCAAGAATAATGAAATTTGACATCTTGCTACATTAGGATTTCAAGAATACTTCATGAAAAGCTCAGCTCATCATCTGCTTCATGTCACGGTGGGTTGACCCCAATCCCCAGCCAAACAAGCTAAGGGTGATTGTTCAAAAGTTGGGAAAAATGAAGAGGTCTTGTAACTTTAGGACCTGAAATGGCCATGTGGGATAGGTGTTAGAAACCTACAAATTTGATATGGTAGGGATAAGTTATTACCCTTACACATATCCAAAAATCGGAATCGCAAAATTCTTCATTTTGGAGAAAATTTACACTTTTTATGGCCATTTTGCCGTAGATGGCATTTTGCCATTTTGAGGCAACTTTGACCTTAGAATTTACACCCTTTCCGACTTCCAAGAATAATGAAATTGGACAACTTGTAACCCTGGGATTTCAAGAGTACTTCATGAAAAGCTCATCTCATCATCTGTTTCATGAGAAGCTGGGTTGTCCCCCAATCTCCAGCTAGACATGGTAATGGTGATTGTTCAAAAGTGAGGGGAAAAAATGAAACAGTTCCCTAAAATGTCAATGTAAAGCATCCTGTGTCGCCCACGGGTTTTGCATGGAATAGACACACAGGGTAACAGACAGGCCTTCCATGCATTAATAGATAGATGTTGGCAAATGGCAAAGTACATTCTTTAATACCTTTCTCTGCTCAATGCTTCAAGGTTGGGACCAACATATGTTAATGGCGAGGGCAAGAAAGGTGTTCAAGGTTGTTCTGTTGGGGTACAGAGAGAGAGAGAGAGGGTGAGGTTTTACTACCAGCTTCTTGAGCAGCCAATATGAGCAGAGAGGAAAATACTCAAAATTTCTTTTGGGCCATTCCGTGTGAAATCAACAAATGCATTCCGCCTGACCCTCTCGGATTTCCTTCAAACTTTAGGTGCCTAATGCCATCCTACCCACCAGCCATTGTGCAAAATATTAACCTTGTATCTACTTTACTTTCTGAGATATTGGGCCTTAAAAAACAGGGTCTTGATCATGGAAAAATGCAGTTTTTTAACTTTGTTAAGTTCTGTTGGCCATTACTTACACATACTTCGTGTTAGAAAATTGAAAATTTCAGGCGGTGTTGCATACATGTAGACGTTCTGAACTGTCAAATATTTTAGCTTAGAGTAAGACAATTGCCAAGTTATGGATTCCTGAAAATGGTATAAACACAAAATGATGGCCGCTTTTGATGACAATATTTCCACACTGAAGCATATGAGATCCTCGATAATTAAATATATATCACTTCAGTAATCATGTTGTATTGAACTGGAGGAATATTTCGGAAAGAATTCAAACTTTTTGATTTATGGCACTTCAAAATTGACAAAGATAATATTGGATCCAACTTTTAAGTGCATTTACAATTTTACAGGGTCATTTCATGTCAATTCACCCAAATTCTGGAAAATTCCCCGCTTGACCATCTCAGAATTTACTGAAAAAATTCTCCTAAAAAGATACCATTTTTAATAGTAATAATCCAAAATATTAGGTTCATAACCTCAATAGTTTTTTAATAAGAAATATTTCATTTGGAATGCATTTCGGGCATTTTTTGGCATCATAATCTAAAGGCTGTTTTTAAACAGCAATATCTGGAAAACTATCTCACCTATAGCCTTCAAATTTTCTACTGTCAATATATGGTAGTTATAGCCTCCAGACATGGAATATCAGGATTGTAGCTCAAGCATAACTTAGGACACAGGCGCTCAAACTTCTACCAAAGTATGGCTTGGCAAAATGAGATGGTAACTTTGAAGAGTTGTCAAGGCCCCAGTTTTGGACATAGAAGACTTATATTTTACAGAAAGTATATCTGGCAACAGGTCAAACACTCTACAAAACATGGTCACTCTAAGATGAATGGATCCACAAGTATTATGCCTCAAATATGGGGAAAAACACATTTGTGCCCAAATTCAGAGCCATATTCCAAAAAACTGAGTTAATGGATCAGGTCCATTTTTTTGTTTTTGAAAGATCAAATTATTGTTAAACTTATATAAAAAAATTGGGAGGGTGTTTTGCCCCATTTTGTCACAATTAATTTTCAAACATGGGCTATATGTGGGTGGGTGATTGTTTTTTCCTCTTGATTCTTAGGGGTGCATCCACCCAATTTAAGAGCCATATTCCAAGAAACTGAGTTAATGGATCAGGTCCAATTGTTTGTTTTTGAAAGACAAAATTATTGTTAAACTTATATAAAAAAAATTGGGAAGGTGTTTTGCCCCATTTCGTCACAATTAACTTTCAAACATGGGCTACAGTATATGTGGTTGGGTGATTGTTTTTTTCCTCTTGATTCCTAGGGGTGTGTTTACCTATGACTATGTTTACATAGCCATGTGTTTTGGAGACTGCTGTATTTGTATCCAACCATTTACAAAATATGTGAATTGATCTGAAGATTCACCTCTCCCTTGTTGAGTTCTTCATAGTCATGTTTTGACCTTTTTATTCTCCATTGAAGAACATACAAATTCATGTTTTTACCTTAATTTCGTGTAATAAAAGTGCTTGGTGTTTGATCAACATTTTCAGAGTCAACAGTAGATTTTATGCTCATTGTAGTTGCATTGCATTAAGAGTCAGTTTCTGTAAGACTCATGCGGATTTCCATAGGGGCTGATACAAACCCTCCTCAGATCTCAATGAAAAAATTCTCATAGATACATATATGGGATAGGTATTTAAAAATAACAATTTAAACATTTTGGACCTTTCCTAAAAAAAGCTAGGGACTTTTGAAATGACTCATGGCAAAGGTGGAAATTTGATGCTTTTCAAAATGCACAACTTTGCCTGTCCATATTTCAGTGGGCTTTCAAGACTGCACTCTGATATTTGGCAAAATCAAAGCATGGGTCCAACACTTTTGAGCCATATGTTTATGATGGTCACTAGCCCAACTGACGGCCATTAGGTGGCCATTGAAAACTCAACTTTTTAGTTTTGGAGCCTTGTTTTGGGGCCTCTTACTGCTTGTGCAAACACGTAACCTTGCTCAATCATAAAGATATGAACACATTGGGAGGTCCTGTTTTGAAATATAATTGGTTGAAGATTGCAAAATTTTCAAGTACTGATGGAGAGGATGTTTCATTTGGCAAATATGAAATTGACATTGAAATTAGAGGACCATATCTTTGTGCGCCATCAGTAAAAAAGGTTGAAACAATTTTTATTATGTTGGCATGTATCTAATCTATTTGTATTATAAATATCTTGGAGGCATTTTGCGTTATTAATCATTAAATGCCATTTATTAAGAGTCAGTTTCTGTAAGACTCATGCGGATTTCCATAGGGG
>JAODXP020009290.1:10000-13307 GCA_027497455.2 Sardinella longiceps | reverse complement strand
AACACACTATTTGGGCCGACAGCCCTGACATTCTCACTGTAACTGTAATCATAGGCTTATTTTCTAATGGTCTGACCAGTATGGTGTGCTGGTCTTGTTTGAAATGCCAGGGCCGATTTTTTGTCCCACAGCCTGCCTACTGCCTACAGCCAGGGGCGTTGTAGTGGGGATACTGGGGCCCTAAGTGAGAAGAGGGTCCTTATGGAGTCTGGAATTGTATTCTAGGTGGTGAGGGGGGTGGAGGCATGGGCACTGCTTGTGTGCAGGGCAAAGAATTTGGTGCCACACCCCTGCCTACAGTTTGCCTTGAAACCATGGCAATACAGATTCCTGAACGTCTTTAATGCTCATTATTTTTCAGATAATCAATCAACATGTAGCCTATGCAATGCATGGAAGCAGAGGAAGAGAATGCAAATAAGATGTCAGTTCACTCTCCTGCAGTACAGTCACAACATGACTACCACACCCAAACTGCTGTCTTCATTTATCTTCCAACATTCGTGAGTCTCCTTTAATTAAATCCATAGCCTGAAGACTTAGGCTGTATGTAGAATTATATATGACAGGCCTTATAAGATAAGCGCTATTACAATGTAACTACATGTTAATTACATATGTATTGAATGGTAAATTATGTTTAAATGTTATTATACAAATTATACCAAAGCATTATAGTTATGTTTTAAATAATGATACATAATACAGCTATATGAATTACATTTAACATGTCATTAAGTGGTAAAATATGTGCCAACGTGATTTTGCTGATTCACTTGATCAATGCCAGATATTCCTTATACACACTGAAGTTTTTTTGATGGCATATAACTGTTTTACAGCTCCTCCAGATGGGCCATGGCTACTGACTCTCTGCCGGAGCTGAGCCAAAGCAGCACCAGAAGAACCACCTGCTATGTAGGTTACTGGTGAGGGACACAGCAGAAGGAGCGGTTTAGAAAGGTACTCTGCAGCCCATATGGAGGAACACTATACAGCACACTAAGTAGCTGAATGCCAGTTTAGCTCTTTTTTTGTGAGCTAAAGTTTGTTCATGCCCCATATACAGTTTTCTGCCAATTAAATGCAACCCCTTCCCTGAAAGCAACTGCGATGATAGGGTTTTAATCCGTATGCTTTTCAGTATAGCCCCCTTTTTAAACACCAAGTGGGTCATGCTAAAAGGAGCTTTGCAACCATAGCCTCCTTGAAGTGGAAGTTTCTTTTTTTCCAAGGCAAGCTATTTATATGTGCAGAGCATCCTGTCCGGAATAAGGGTGTCTTTGCTGGCATTTTCAGCTGCGCTGTTGTCCTCGCAGTCCTAAAATGGGGCTGTGAAAAGCAACACCAGCTACTGCTAACTTGCTACTGCACCCATAAAAATGTGTAACTTTCTGCACTTAACTGTAACTAAATATGGTTTATGTAGGGACCCCTTAGGGTGGGGGATTTTCATTTGCCAAATATACTCACATACAACCTGGTAGAAGTTAACCAATACATGATAGCCTATCATTACAATAACTATCAATAATATACAGTACTCTTATACAGTACACTAATATACAGTGCAGTACTCTTAGCAGGTATTACTTAATCCCCTCTACATGGTTAGGATACATTAGGCATTAAGCTACATTATTATGGTGTCTTTTTAAAGTTTTGTAAGCATTATTCCTGGGACCTGATCTTGGCCATATTTGGTTGCTCTGCAAGCCTGACTGATTGTGCCTGTCTGGCACTCACAGTATCCTCATAGTAGCCTATTTGGGGTCCTATTTGGGGTTTGGGGTCCCAGTATCCCTCATAGTAGCCTATGTTTGGGGTCCCAGTATCCTAGTAGGGGTGGAGTCCTAGTACCCCTCGAACCATAGTAGGTGTGGAATCCCATTATTCCTCATTAGCCTGGGAGTTCCCATGCTCCCTCGCTTATTTCATTTCACTCTGCAATGCAGCATGGTGACCATGGCCGATTTTCTGGCCTGCTTTCGGTATCCCATCACATAACAAAAAGGTACTAGCACGGCCCTCGATTGCATTTTACGTCACGTGGTGGCTCTGGTATTGGCTCCGAGCTATGTACAGATGCTGAGATAGACATTCGTAGCGCCCAATAAACGGCTCTGGACAATCGTAAACGATGCTTCCGCTACAAGAGATGCAATAGGTACTAGGTCTCCAGACTAAATATCACTTGTGACTTTTAGTTTGCCATTTGCCAGGCTAATTCCTCATAGGAATGTGGATTGTGGAATCCTAGTAATCCTCCTAGGTGTGGAGTCCTGGTATTCCTCTTAGGAATGTGGAGTGTGGAGTCCCATATCCCTCATTGTAGGTGAGGAGTCCCAGTATTCCTCATAGGAATGTGGAGTGTGGAGTCCCAGTATTCCCGATAGTAAGTGTGGAGTCCCATATCCCTCATAGTAGGTGAAGAGTCCCAGTATTCCTCATAGGAATGTGGAGTGTGGAGTCCCTGTGATGTATTCCTAGTCTGGGATGTGTCTATTATCATATCTGTTTACTGTGAGCCCCTGCAGCCCCTGAGTGCTCTCTTATGAATCTGTAAAGAGGACCAATGGACTCAGGCAAGTAGCTGAGTACTTACTGTCTGTCTGACTGACTGACAAGCAGGCAGGCAGGCAGGCAGGCAAGCATCATGACCCAATCTCTTAGTCTATATTGCACAAAGTTTCATAGTATAGTATGCTATTGACTTCTCCAACCTTGGAGACTTGGAGAGAGTCCTTTAAGTATGCTTGTGCAGAGGCAAACATTCTTATTATTACAATAGCCTGACGGACAGGCAGGCATGATGGACACAGACCACAATTTTACCCTCTCAGGGAACCAGATGTATTGTTTTCTTTGTTAAAACGTTTTGCATTATCCCCTTCATGTTGCTGGACTAAATGAGCTTTGTCTAGTAACAGAATTTTTGGGTGTTGGAGTGGGGAGGAACAGATGGAGAAGAGGGGCAAGGAAAGACAAAAAGAAACAAAGAAAGTACACATATTGGAAAAAGAACAGAAGGCAAGAGAGAGAGAGAGAGAGAGAGAAAGAGAGAGAGATAGAGAGAGAGTGTGTGTGTGAGAGAGAGATAGATAGAGAGAGAGAGAGAGAGAGAGAGAGAGAGAGAGAGAGAGAGAGAGAGAGAGAGAAAGCTAGAGAGGTTTTCTCCTTGAAGGTGTGTCAGTTTGTTTAACTGTCAGTGTTACTATGGTGATGTGACAGGTGGGGTTATGGTCACCCTTACTGAAATACAACTGGACGTCACCCTCCCCCATCTACAGCCATCTGGTCACGTCAA
>JAODXP020009290.1:0-5000 GCA_027497455.2 Sardinella longiceps | reverse complement strand
CTCCAGAACATTGCTTCAGTTAGCACATAACCCTTTTTACCAGCCTCACCCCCCCCCCCAAAAAAAAAAAAAACAGCATGTGAGCCAAGTAACCCTCTCCTCGATGTCAGTTTCACTTATTTATTTCTTACTTTTGAAGCGATGGGGATGGTGGGCTGGGGGTGTTGTTTTGAAGGCCCATTCTGTTTATGCTTTGAGAGACAAGATGGGTGAGTGATTATCGGCTGACACCCAATGCTGTTCTGGCTTTCAGAGTGATCTGCAGAGAGATGAAAGGCAGAGTGGGGACATGACACTCAAATCCCGCACCTCTCTCTCTCTCTCTCTCTCTCTCTCTCTCTCTTTCTCCCTTTCTCTCTCTCTCTCTCTTTCTCCCTCTCTCTCTCACACTTTCTCCCTCCCTCTCTCTCCCTCCCTCCATCTCTCTCTCTCTCTCTCTCTCTCTCGTTCTGATTAGACTTGATCCCTCCAAACTCCAGAAGAAGAGCGCAAGAGCCGCTGGGCAATTCTGGAATCTTCCAAAGCGCTTGTAAAAACACAACAACAACAACAACAAAAACAGAAACAGCAGCACTACACCACAGTGAAGAAATACAAGAAGAGTACGTGAGGCGACCTTTAGAATATTTCTTAGGCCAAAACAAATGACCAGGGTATACTCACCGGAAATAAAAAACGAGTTTCCATTTGCTTTTATTAATGTAAACCTGGATCAATTTTACACCGCCTTTCTCTCAATTTATAATAAATTGCATGCATTAAATGCCATTAGATGAGAGATGACATGAATGTAAATAACTATTTAAGCCATTCAATAATGATTATGCCAGCTCTTCAATGGTGACCTACTTGGGGAAAGAATTTGCAAGATGTATGTTGTTGCACCATTCTCTCTCTCTCTCTCTCTCTCTCTCTCTCTCTCTCTCTCTCTCTCTCTCTCTCTTTTGCTGTCTAGAAATACCTTCTGATATTCCATATTCAGCATCCATTTCATATTAACATCTGACTCTGAGAAGCTACGCTTCAGGCTTCAGGTATGCTATATATAGATGAGACGTCTAGGTGCAAAATGATAGCTGAATGCCATTTGCATGTACGGAGCTTTCTGTCTTTCTCAATAGATTTTCATCACTGACCTTCTCCGGTGTGAGATCTGTGTGTGAGGGTGTAAAAAGGATGGTTCTTTAATGATGTCACATGAATGTACATAATGTGTTTGTATGAGTATTGATACACTGGTAGTGTTAATTAATTGCACCAACAGTGTCAAAGTCATATTTAATGCTGGCTAACACCTCACAAATCAGGCTGTTTCATCAGGTGACCTTAAGAACTTTGCCTAAGCATAAGACAGACACAGCTACCAGTTAGATGTTTTTATCTTGTTACAGACAATTTACTTCTTCAACTTCCATACAGTTGCTGTGTAGTGGTGTAAATGGACATGCCATGTGCTAAACTGTGCGATATAACCACTTTATAATGGTGACGATAATGAAAGAGAGCAGCACTAGAAACACAATCTGAGAACAGAGTTTCACAAATGATCATTACAGGCAAATATTTGACACCATTAGAATGATTGCCCACAGATAAAACAACATTTTCCAACCCCAATGTGCTAATTAAACCAGTAGGATAGAAGGCCTAGCACACACAGAATCTTTTTTAACACCACCTTGTCATCATAATCAAAACCAAACCCAAATAGCTTTTTTTGCCGGTGAATAAAAAAAAAACAAATGGTTCTCTCAGACAACCCCCCCTTTTAAAATGAGTGTGTGGTCTCTGTTTGCACACAAAGAGGAGAGGATGGCGGCTTTGTCACTGATGTTCGAGTGGCTGTGGTACTGGTGAGGCTTTATGATGAGGAACCAAGGCGGTGTAACGGCCTAAGCTCCTCGTTTTTTTTTTTTTCGATTTTTTCCTCTCTCTCTCTCTCTCTCTCTCTCTCTCTCTCTCTCTCTCTCTCTCTTTTTGAAAGCGAGCCGACGTGCCCAGAGTGACAGATGGTGCCGTGGCTGTGGAGCGTCACCATGTCTACAGCATTTGCAACGGTTGACATGTTTATTCAGTGCAAATGCATCATCACATTTAGTTACTAGAGGCTGAGCCTTGGTACACAGTGTCACCGCCGCTGGTGATACAACTCACAGCGCAGTGCAGTGCAGTGAGAGCTACATTGGCAGCAGCTGCTGATAGTTCAATATGGTGGAATATGGTACATAGTGGCTCATTGTGAGCCTCTGAATTATTTGTTTGTTGTTGATTTATTTACTTACTTAGATATGTACTTGTACTTACTTACATGTACTGATAATAACCTATAATTGTGATGTGTGTGGTTATATTCCCAAGTTATGGTTTCAAACCATTTATGCCAGACATAATCCTACTCTCATGCTGTAGTTAAGTTTCATGTTCATTTCATTATGGATCATTGTTCAGTTATTTCTCTGGGCTCTGATTTATTGATCAGTTTGATGCATTTACCAAATAATCATGTGTTATCCATGATACAAAGATAAGTCATAACCTAGTACAGTACATTGTGTTATTGGCCTTCTCTTTCATCTGGCCTAACCCAGGACTCTGCTCATACAACATACTGCTAACAGCCATGCCATCTAGTAAAACCTAGTTAGACCACCATGATTTGATTTGGTGTTTCTCATAAACTGAGCCCTTACCTCCTCTCCTCTCCTCTCCTCTTCTCTCTCTGGCCAGGAAGGGTGTTCTACGGACACAGGTGGGGAGGAGCGGGGCTATGCTGTGCAGATGGCTGCCCAAGGAGGCGGGGGTGTTAGTGGGTGGGGGTGAATGTGTGTGTGTGTGTGTGTGTGTGTGTGTTTGTGTCTTTGTGTGTGTGTGTGGGGGTGGATAGGGGGGTCCTTGGCCAACCCCAACCCCTCTGCCCCCTCATCCCCCGCAACCCCCCAAGTGTCAGATGGGATCGGGATAGTGGACGAGATCCATTCTGACAGTGCGGCCCATTACAGTCTCAATGGTAAACATGGGGCAGTGGCTTCAGACTGAGCATGGAAAAGAATTACATCCGTGTCGTGTCCGCTCTCTTTCTCACCACTACCGCACTCCGTCAGCTTTGCCATATCCGGCTCACTTAAATAAGGACCAGATTATATGCAGACTACTGTATACAAATAATATTAAAAACAAACAATATAGGATACTGCACATAAAGTGAGTGTGTGTATGTGTTTCAACTTTGCCATATCCATCTCACTTCGGTGATTCTCAAACAAAGAGCACTTTATATAAGCAGATTAGGTTGACAGTACTGTATACAAATAATATTAAAAACTAGAAAAGCGTTCAGAGAGCGCAGACAATATAAATTCTTGATCATGTTCTGGATCACAGATCGCCACCAAAATCGAAACAGTTCTTGCATGTCCCAATATACACATTGTCCAAAAATTTCATCCAAATCCGTGCAGCACTTTTCGAGTTATCCTGCTGACAGACAAACAGACAAACAGACAAACCAACGTGACCAAAAACATAACCTCCTTGGCGGAGGTAATAATAACAAACAATATACCGTAGTTAAAGTGAAAACATGTGTGTGTGTGTCAGTGTGATCAACAATTTCCATTGGGAAGGAAATTATATCAATATCAGTGTACACTCTATATATTTGTGATTCGTTTTTTTTTTTTTTTTTTTAAGAGAGTTCAGTAAATAGTAACTATGACAGCGAGCCCTTGGATAAATACACTGCCCAACCAGTTTAAACACAGATGAGTCACATATTAAAATGAAAAGACTACTCAAAGTGAGGTATAGATTAAAATAATAATAAAGCCACGATTCTAAATAAAAACCATAGACGATGACTCACAACCATGGCCTCATGAAATCTGTCTTTTTTTCCTCCGTTTTCATTAGTTCATGTTTACCTCTCACTGCCTTTCTTTAGTTTAGTTTTAAAATTCCGAGCTCTCTCTCTCTCTCTCTCTCTCTCTCTCTCTCTCTCTCTCTCTCTCTCTCTCTCTCTCAGCCTAACTTAATTTCCTTGCGAAAAAGCTGTCAGTCACACATTTCAGCAACGATCCACACATATGGCAAAATGATGAACCAAGGCGGTATGTGGCAACTTGTTAGTTTGCAATTATTTGTAATTCAGTATACATCGGCATAAATTGAGCAATGGTTTGTATGTAATAAAACTAGACAGATTGAGCAATGGTTTGTACAAAACAAAACATTACTGTAGCCTTCCAAGAGTTTTCAAACTAAAGTTGTATAGTGAACCTTATTCTTCTTTCATTTCATTACCTGTACTGACCTCTCACACACACACACACACACACACACACACACACACACACACACACACACACACACACACACACACACACACACAGACCCAAACCCACGTACACACTCTCACTTCACATAAATATGAAATATGGCGTGTCCTAAATGACACTCTCGGGAGTTCTCTGTATAGTATAGATGGATTTCTCGGTTAAGGATGTGACCTGAGCGACTAGATGGCTGGCAGGAGCAGCAGCAGCATTCACTACCCGACGGGAACAATCTAGCCCCCTCTGTAGAAGGGAAAATGTCAGCTTTGACTGCAGCCCTGCTCCTACAGTGGAGCAAACGGGTCAGAAGGGGTAAGTGTTTGTCTTCAAAAGCCCGTTCAAGCCTAATGAGAACCTGCATCAGGACAGATGGCGGAACACAGAACACAGTCCCACAGTGTAGAACCCTGTCGTCACCTTTTCCTTTTTGTATGGGTTGACATGTGTTTTTAAATCACTTGGCTCAGCCTGGGATTTTATGATAGGGGGGAAATTTATGACTTGTCCTTGATGGAGGCCAGTTATTTACTGTCCGCAGAGTTAAACTTGATCTCCAGGTATGAAACATGAGGTATAAAAGGAAATAAAATGGCAAGATAACAAAAGAGTGGCAATATCATTGTCCCAGCCATACCCTTTTGTCTTTGCAATGGGCTTTCATTAATCATT
>JAODXP020009288.1:0-13007 GCA_027497455.2 Sardinella longiceps | reverse complement strand
GGGGACGGACCCCAGTTTAGATAGTTTTCTGCTGAGTTCATATGAACACAAAATGCTGTCGGGGAAAAAAGAGAACAAGAGCAGAACTTGGTATACCGTAGCATAGGCCGAATAGCAATCCTGCAGCTTGTGTTAACTGAATTAGGTGATGCTGAACTGAATGAGGTTTGGGAAACAAAACTGAAAGTAAGCTCATGGCACACTTCTTCGTTCGGACAGAAGTCATTCGGTGAGCTTAAATAAGAGGAGTATGGCTGTGACAATGACTTTGAGTGGGGTTAAAAAAAAAACTTATTTTTTCACAAGATAAGTTGATGAACAAGTCAAGTCAAGTGTTTTATATAGCGCATTTTAACACAAAAAATATCTAAAGTGCTTTACAGTGGAAGGGGAGACCTCACTAACCACCACCAATGTGTAGCACCCACCTGGGTGAGGCACGGCAGCCATCACAGTCGGTGCCAGAACGCTCACCACACACTAGCTTGAGGAGGAGAGTGAGGGAATGGACAGGAGAGAAAGGATGAATGAGCCAATTACAGGGGGGGATGACTAAGGGGCCAGATTGAATGAGCCAGGTATAGGGACTTCGGTTAGTGTGATGGAGTACCGTCACTACGGTTGAGTATGCGCTCTGACTGCCATACCAACGAGCCTGGCTCTTTGGCATTGCGGTCAAGTTGTTGCAAAGAGTAGGGGGTTCCCTGGTGTCCTGGTTAAAGTCCCTATACCTGGCTCCTGAAGGGGAAGGCAGTGTGACGGAGTACCGTCACTACGGTTGAGTAGGCGCTCTGTCTGCCATACCAACGTGCCTGGCTCTTTGGCGTTGCAGTCAAGTTGCACGTTTAGCACCCCGGAGACCCGGGTTCGAGACCGGGTGGGGTCACTGTTCTCTCCCTTCGCTACAGAGCCAATTACGTGGGAGGGGGGGATGATTAAGGGGTCAGATTGAATGAGCCAGGTATAGGGACTTTAACCAGGACACCAGGGAACCCCCTACTCCTTGGGGAGTAAAAAAATTTTAATGATCACTGACACTCAGGATCTCAGTTTAACGTCTTAAGCTGGGCATACACAGTGCGATATTGTCGATCGTTAGACGCAGCACCAGCTCAAACTGTACGATTAATTCGCAGGGGTTAAAAGTTCATAGCTCATCGTTGATGTTCTCACACTGTGCAATGTCATATTTGGCCACGACGCAACTGCTCACACTGCGCGAGCAAATACTGAGCACAAAACTCAAAATTATGGGAAGAAACCACTAAGAACAAGTCTTCTTGCCTGTTTGCACTCTTCCAGTGTAGAAAAAGAAATGCATGGGCATACGGGATTTTAAAGACATGGGTTTTGTTTCATGTAGCACTGAAAGTGAATTCTGCATTATGTCTACAGCTTGCTGAATTCTGCACCAACTTTCATTGATGCAAATAAATAGGTTATTTTTGGTGTAGTCCACTTGTCGCCATAGGGAGCCGAAGTCACGCCCTCTTCCGCATTAGCATAGGGTCCTATGGAGCCTATTAAAATGAATGAACAGATACCTATAACTTCTGGTCCGCTTTGGTATGCGTCGTGGGTTTCACATATAATGTTTATAATGTTTAAACTTACATTTTGAGCTTCACAAACATAAAAAATAAATTGATTGTAGACAACAATGAATACCTTGTTGAGTGAATTGTCTTGGAGAGTTTCGCTGTCTGTGCTATGAAGCAGCTCGGTTTCGATGTTGAAGAATGCTTCATTCTCAGCCTTCAATTTCCATAGACCAGCCCCACAGGTTTGGCTAACTCCTTTTGCTTTGCTATTGGATTCCTGTGCACAGTGGTGATGGAAAGTTTACTGAGTCTGTCAAAAACTGCTTTCTTTGCACCGCCATACTGTAGATTAGAAGAAAGTCTATATAGTATGCCAGTGCTGACTGACGGGGTTGTCTTGCTCTTAAGGCTATAGCAGCAGCAGTGTAGGTGACAGGACAGGAGTGGTTGGAGGTTGTGTGCAAAGATGGAGAAAAGTAACGGTGAAAGCTGCTGCAGGTCTGACTCCAGGTTGGCAAATGAGAATGATTTCAGATGGTCAGGGGATGAGTTTCACAACATAGATTTGTTGTTCGGATTGCAGAGTGTCTTGCACTCCCTCTCAACTTCTGAATGTATCAGCATTTTGACTTCCTTGGACAGTTCTTTAGGTTTCATGACCACCTTTGCCGCAGCTCTCCATTTTCCGTTGCCAATGTGCTTCACAATCAAAGCCTCCTCCGAGTCATCCACCTTCTTTATGGAGATTTTCTGAAAGGTTTGATAGCGAAATACTGTGCAAGACTGTATACACACTGCACAAAGGTAGACATCATGTAGTTAGTTTGCCTAAATGTTGACATGCTACTTAATATGGATCATGAACAAAGAAGGGACTACACAGCACATGACATTGGAACATGGGCACTACTATACTGAAGTTTTTCTTCCAAGAGCTACTTTGACCAAATCCAATGTGGCTGAGATCAACTCTCCTTACCTCACTCACGCCAGATGTAGCGCTACGCGCGTTCATCTGATATTCAGCGATAGACGAATTATTTCAGGAGCCAGAAATCCTTGAATCTAACTGGGCAAACGGCTTGTCCATCAATTTAATTGACGTACACTGCAGCCAACCACATCGAAACCAACCGAAGACGCTCGTTACGTTTGTTGGATTGGTTGGATTCAAAACAGTTGCTTATTCGCTACGTCACACCCTCTACAGCAGCCAGCGGCCCTGATTGGTCCGGTTAGAGAATAATGGCTTGAAATCTCTCTGATGGGCTTCAACATCAGATCGTTGCGCGGAAGTGCCTTACGAAAGTTACGTAGCGCATGATCTGACGTGAGTGAGGTAACAACTCTCCTATTTTACACCGGCATTACTGACAGGCCTGAAATGAATGCTAAGGGAACCATGTTACACATTTACAGGGAAGTGCAAACACTCACATGAAGTGTCATCTCAATTTGTGGCACCTAACATTAGCACTCATCGCAGAGAAGTAAATCTATGATCATTTTGGACACCAGGGTTGTTACATTTTACATTTAAAGTCAGCTACGTGCTTTTGATGCGGATGGAAAAACACAACATAACGCTACCTGTGACTGAGATCAGCTCGCTCACAGATCGTGAAAATATATGCGATAGGCCAAACGTATTTGCAACAAACTTACCTCTGTAATATTCCACCGAACATCAGGTCTTTGTGGACTTCGGGGTTGGGGCAGAACTTTTTCAAAGCCCTAGGAGTTTTTGAAAGAGACAGCTCACGATCTCTCTTGTCAGAAGAAGAAGAGGCCTCTTGGTTTTTCTCCTGTTCCAATACACAGGCAGATCTTTTCTAGTCGACACAAAAGATTAACACAAGAGACACAAACCCTTGGACTTTCCCGGTGTGTTTGTTATGGGCACTCCGACATCCTGAAGTCTTTTGATATGCTCTTTGGTTTCTTCAACCTTTCGAAAACTGTCGTTGAATGTTGCAAAACAAATTCGCAGTTGTTTTGCACATAACCGACAAAAGTCGTCTATCTTAACCTCCATCGCACAAAACAAAAAATCCGACAATTCGCAAATAACAACAGGTTGCTGTATTCAGTTCTTCTTTTGCTTAGTTTTACACTTCCCCGGGTCTTCGAGAAACCGGTTATCTTCCCCTCCCCCGAGTAAGAAAACAATCGCATTTACACAAACATCAAAAACAGCTAAGAAAGGCGGTGACAATTAACCACCACGTCACAGTTTTATCAAAGATCTTTCAAGATTCAAGATTCAAGATTCAAGAAAGTCTTTATTACATCTCATTATAGTTGTAGACTATATGAGAGTAAAATTCTTGTGTTTTTGCTCCTCAAGAAAATAAATAAATAAAAAATGTAATGAGTGTAAAAGAAAGAGTTTGTAATGAATATACTTGTATGTGTTTGAGTCAGTGTATATGTTCAGAGTCTGAAAATGCAATGACTGACAGGCACAGATCTAGGCTGTCAATACTGACTCTGTGTTCATCAGTCTAACTGCTTGATGAAAAAAGCTGTTGTGTAGTCTGGTGGTTCTAGCCCTGAGACTGCAGAATCTCTTGCCAGATGGTAGTAGCTGCAACAGTCCATGATTGGGATGGCTGGGGTCCTTGGTGATTCTTTTGGCTTTTCTGATGCAACGCTTGTGATACAAGTCTTGAATGGGTGGTAAAGTGCACCTGCAGATACTTTGCGCCGTACGCACAACTCTTTGTAGAGCATTCCTTTTGGTGGCAGTACAGCTGCCGTACCATGCAGTGATGTCTCCAGTCAGAATGCTCTCTACAGTTCCACTGTAAAAAGCCTTTAGGATTTTTGACCTCAGTCCAAATTTCCTCAGTCGCCTGAGGTGAAAGAGACGGCGTTGGGCTTTCTTTACAACCTGGTCTGAGTGGTTATCCCAGGGAGCAACATCGTGGCAGATGGCCACAAACGTGAAGTGTTTCGGTCTGCATTAGCAGCAGTGTCACATTAACGTTACGTCACATCATTAACATTTTCCCTTAAGAAATTATAGAATGATATTAATGTATGTGTGCCATAATATTGTCTGTAATCATTAATGAAACCAACACATGACAATTCAATCGCTCCTCTGCAAAACAATGTTGTATGAACCAAGTGTGCTTTTTAGCTTTAGACAGAGAGGGTTTGTTTGGCAGTTACCATGACGACATAGCTATATGCTAACTATAAGCTAGTTGTTTTGGACTTTGCTCAAACCTCAAATATTGCTGTAAACTATGTTCACGTTTGCTCTGTCCACTTAAAATGAACTCAGTAATGTTACCCGCAGGCTGTCAATAAATTACATCTCAAATATAAATGTGAAACATTACGTTAGCTAGATCGCTAGCGTTAGCTCGCTAACAACTTTTAGTAGGCTATTTACTGCCTGGCAGCTTCATCTGATAGAAATACCAACAGTAACAGTTTACAACATTAGTCTTGAAATCATGTTAAACACTTACAGAATATGAGAGATACATGCCAAAAAAACCTGATAACTCCAAAAAGACGATTTATTGGTAAAAGTCCTGACATCATTCAAAACCAGGTGGTGCCCCTTGTGAAAATAGAACTACTGTGCGCGAACGTAGGTGCTTCTCGTTTGCTCCAACTGTCTTTGGTGCTAGAGCTCCGGTTATGGGTAGTTACACAAATCTCTGAAGACGGGGTTCTCCGACATCTCCACCTTGCCCGGAGTTCGTGAGATTCTCCGTCTTCACCTTCAGATAATAGTCAGGTGCAAATATGACTTTACCCCAAAAAAATTCTAACAAAAGGTTTCACAGCTGTTTGTCATAGTATTAGATGTCCTTAATAACATACTAAAAGTTTACCAAAGTTTGACCACTAGAAAAGTGTCATTAGATGGCGCCCATGATGGATAGGAAGCCTGGGTAGACACCCCAGGTGAATAGGGTACAATTTTTAACTAACAGATATCACCATGAAACCCAAGTTTATAACTTACATTAAGACAAATATTTTTTGTATTACAAGTTTTGTCAAATGTTATGTTTGAATATGTAAATGAGGCAATATCTAATTAAATATGCACTAATTTGCATACATTACCAAAACTAGGATAAAGCCCTTTCAAAATTATTGTTTTATTTTGATGACATAATAGAGTCAGAATGGGCTGGGGGGACTTTAGATATCTCTTTTTATCACTGCAAATGAGAAAATACGGTCACCACCTCTAGAAATTTTCAGGTCCTTAAAATGCCCATTACTCCTTTGTATTCCTTCTAGACCAGGAATAATGGTGCCTGATAGATGTTTTGACCTTGTAATATTCTAATTAGCATATCTGTATGATAGATAAAGCAATTGGTTACTCGCACATATTAAAAAAAGAATAAGTACAGTTTCGCTTAAATAATTGCATAAACTAGAATACTATACTGCCTATACAGTAGGCAGATTTGTGAACCAACAGTACATTGATACATTTTTGGCATCTAACAGTAAGGAGAAGCTGATTTACCATACTGTATGTTAAGACCAGACACCTGGGGTTAGACGCCCCTGATTAACCCATGACACTCCCTGAAAGTTGCTAAAGCAAAATTAGAAGGAAGTCCCATTTTATCGACAAAATATAATATAAAATATTGTCAATAACAGTCAGTAAAATGTTGTAAAGCTCACAATGGCCGTGTGTGTGATGTCAGAGTAAAAACAAAGCAAAATTAAACACATATTAATAAGTCAGTCACTATTTCAGATGTTTTATGTGTTTATGAGTATACGGATATGAACTAGTCCAGCCCATTTTGGAGCCAAAAGTAGACACAATTGTAAAAGAATATTTTTTCTTCTTATTGTATGACACCCTGTGGGTGTATGTTTTGAGAAAATGTATAGCTTAAGGAGGTAGATTAGTTTCTGCTTCATTCCTCAGGTCCAAATGCATTGGCTATACACCTATATCACCAATACCAAATGCTCTCTAAATGTGTATTAAAATTAGGAGGGGGGTCAACCTGTCTCAACTTATGTTTACTGAGATCCTGAGGTTCCCTGTTTTCAAAAAAGGTATAACATATGAGTGTTAATTACTTTTTCCTACATACTTTTGTATGAGAAATGCACCCAATTTCTCATTTCCTCTAAAGATAAGCAAAGGCTTTGAAATAAGTAGGGGGATGGGATGTTGGAAAAAAACATTGTTGGTGAAATCCTGATGGTATAAGCTCTCACAAAATGTCTAAAATGTTTCCCTTAAATGTCACTGGCCTAAATGTGAGTCCAAAAACAGACTAATGTGCCAACACCAAATTTCTTAATTATGGGCTTTATTTTAATGTGGAGGGTGGGCCATACCTCACTGTCACACCATGGCATGGTATATCACATCCTGAGGGTGTGTGCTTTCAGAATATATATGGGATAGATGGTGAAATTAGTTTCCTGTTCATGCTTCAGGACAAAATGTACTAGTTGTGTACATTTTCCTCCAAAATACACCCGAATCATTAATTTCAATGGGAAATTTACTTCCCATATATTTCCTCAACTAGGATTTCTCAGGACTTTTAGCATATTGTTCTGAGCATCTCATACTAATGATCCAAGCTGAAAAAAAACGTCTACAATTAGTCTGTTGTGAAAGGCTATTGTCTGGACAACAAATAACGCATAAATCTGTACATTAGGCTCATTTTGCATATGAAAACATTACATTTCACAAAAGTTGTAATATAAAAAATTCTTCTCTTAATGTTAAAAAGTGTGCAAGCTTTAAGGTGATATATAAAAGTTCAAAATGTTACCCTATCTGCCTGTATTGTTTCACCTATGTAAAATGCATCCATATTTCACCAAAAATTACCAGAAACTGAGGCCTTGGTTTAAATGTATGGATCTGTATTTAGGGGACTTTGAACTTTCCAAAAATACTATATAACAACTTTTCCTCAAAAATGCCTAGGGTTATTGAATATTGAATATCTGGACCTGGCTATACTTGGCTAGGTCAAATAAAGAAAGAGTTGGGATATTTTAAGGGATTCCTGCCCATCATGGAAAATTACACCTTTGTAGTGGTCAAACGTATGTACATTTTTAGTATGTTATTAAGGACACCTAATACTATAAAAAAAAAAAACATTTGAGAAACCCTTTGTTAGAATTTTTTAGGGTTAGGGGCTTTATTTTCCGTTCTGGTAATGTATGCAAATTAGTACATATTTAATTAGATATTGCCTCATTTACATATTCAAACATAAAATTTGACAAAACTTGTAATACAAAAAATATTTGTCTTAATGTAAGTTATAAACTTGTGAAGTTTCATGGGGATATCTGTTAGTTAAAAATTTTACCCTATTCACATGGGGTGTCTTCCAGGCTTCCTATCCATCATGGACGCCATCTTGAAAATGACACCTTTCTAGTGGTCAAACTTTGGTAAACTTTTAGTATGTTATTAAGGACATCTAATACTATAAAAAACAACTGAGAAACCTTTTGTTAGAATTTTTTTGGATTTGGTGTTTTTTTTCATAAATGCACCTGACTATAAGTGTAACAGAGAGGTGCAACCGCAGAGAAACATGTGCGTCTTTATGGTTATCTGTGTTTGTGTAAACGGGGTCTTTGTCTTCTACTGACTCCATGGGATTGATTCGTTTCCGTTGCTCTTCTTCATTGCTCTGGTTGGCCAGAACGCTAGCCTATTACATGGAGAGGCAGTTTGAAAGACAACACAAGCACCCGCCCCTCCATTGAGGCTATCAGTCGTCTCCAGACTATATACCTTCTTATGATAGGCCTATAGTCTTATCTGGCATGTCAGGCTACAAAAAAATTACACCACTGGGCACCTGTAAGGCCCATCTGTCCAAGCATTTGGTATCACTCCAGTAAGTAGACAAGGCCTTAGGTTCTTATTTTAAACAGATGGATTTTATTTCGCTTCTTCGTCTTAATCACAAGCACCATATCATCCACTTTATCCACCGTCAAACTGCGTAACAGTAAAATACAAATCAATAGAAATTCAAATAAACACCAAACAAAACGTAATACAAATCAATAAAGGAAACAAAAGAAAACATACCTCGCTGGCTGCATGTACTCTTAACGGAGTGAGCTTAAAAGAGATGCTTGTAAAGATGTTGCTGTGTGTAGCACGTCTAGCTCGCAGTGGTAGCGTGACCACGAGCCAACGTGGAGTCCATTGAATTGGGTATGTGTGCAACACCTATTAGTGTCCCTTTGCAACAATTAGCCAACCCAATTAGCTTACGTCACTGCGATTAACCAGCCAGCGTAAATCAAAATGAACCCAAAATAAATTCCAAAACATATTCAGATATTACAAAACTTAAGGAAAATGAATATAAATCCCAAACAAAAACGACAAGAAATAAACTTGACCTTCTTGCAGTTACATTTGGTATTGGTACTCGTGACCTGCTTTTAATGACAAGCCCCCTTCTTTGTCTTGTGTGAGATAGGGAGTCTACACACATCTCTTTGTCAGGGCATTTAATCTGAAGGAGGCCATAAGGACACGCTTCCGAATGGTCAATCACTTTTCCTGTCTGGTGTGGCGCCTAAGTGTGGAGCAGAGGGACTGATGACAAATCCACATGGCAGAATGCTGTTCCCTGTAATTAATTGATACTTCTCTGCAGCCACTGGTTCCATGCAGACACCCCTTCGCATTGCCTGTGTTTGTACTGGTTCCATGCAGACACCCCTTCACATTGCCTGTGTTTGTACTGGTTCCATGCAGACACCCCTTCACATTGCCTGTGTTTGTACTGGTTCCATGCAGACACCCCTTCACATCGCCTGCGTTTGCACTGGTTCCATGCGGACACCCCTTCACATTGCCTGTGTTTGTACTGGTTCCATGCAGACACCCCTTCACATTGCCTGTGTTTGTACTGGTTCCATGCAGACACCCCTTCACATTGCCTGCGTTTGCACTGGTTCCATGCAGACACCCCTTCACATTGCCTGTGTTTGTACTGGTTCCATGCAGACACCCCTTCACATTGCCTGTGTTTGTACTGGTTCCATGCAGACACCCCTTCGCATCGCCTGCGTTTGCACTGGTTCCATGCAGACACCCCTTCACATCGCCTGCGTTTGCACTGGTTCCATGTAGACACCCCTTCGCATCGCCTGCGTTTGTACTGTTTTTTGTGTTGTTTTTTTTACAACTTTTGAAGTTTGATGCAAGAGCATGTAAGTCAGCTTTCCTACAGCATACTCTTTTAAAGATTGTAGCGGTAATTCGCTCTGTATGTGTTGAATGCCAAAGCTTGTGTTGTCAAATGCCAAAGTAACTGATATACCATTAAAATAATCCTGCTCTTCCTGTCTAAGAACACTGACGTAAGTTGGTGGTTGTGGAGGCAAATCAAAGGGAGGGTAGGCACAGGGTGCGATTTGTTGGGGGGGATGGCTTGGATTTCCCCACTTCTGGTTTTGGTATCCCTTTATTTTAACTCTGTTACATCTGCTTGAATAATTTTATCTCCGGTGGGGATAACATTTATTCCCCCTTGATATCTCATGACAGTATGCAAGCAATGTGATGTGACTAATGAACATCTAGTGCGCATAAACTAGCGAATTATAAAATGTAAAAAATGTGTCCTGAAATGCGTGTGTGACAACTGGCGAACTTTGCCGCGAACTTATCACATTGCTTGAACAACTTTGTGCAAAGGAAAACAAACTGTTTATCATAAGCATAATTTAAGTTTGATATGAAATGCGTGTAGCCTACTGTCAACGTATCAGGCAAAATATCCTTCTGAATCGCGGGGGATGAGAATTTTTTTTTAAGTCATTCAGCCAGTAGTGGAAAATGACCAAGAAATGGCATAATCTAGGCAAAATGCTTCAACAATACCCAAGGAAGGCCTAGCTGGTCCTATTTGCATTGGCTATTTTTTATGCTCAATGCCATGGCTTTCCTCACATTTAAAAACCAAATTGTTTAGTTTACCGTCTCCAGCGCCCTATACCGCGCATACCGCCGGATTCAACGAATGCCTTGGGTCAACACATCTCTGAAACATCGAAGTAATTTGGCTATTGTCGGCTACATTAAACAATGTAATCTGTAGCACTATATTTAACTATTTAACACACAGTAAGCAGCAGGAGAGAGAGAGTTTCTAAGTTTTGTGAAAAATGTTGCGCTCTACACGCAGCAGTCACAGGAACTGCAGTAGGCCTACCCAACTTCAAGAGGCATCAGACACTGCGCTGTAGCCCAGATACTAATAGCAGATTTATTTTTTATTTTATTTTATGAATTTATTTATTTAGTGTCTAGTAATGACGTCATCAACGCAATGCCTTTTCAGAAACACCCCCCCCCCCCCCCCCTCTGATTTTTTCATAAATCGCACCCTGGGTAGGCATCATCATCAGCTGATTGGCCTATATGATTCTGTCTTCATTAGTGTGATTAGCTGGCATGTACTGCCTGACATTTGTACATTTTCCTTCAAACCTATTAGCAAATTGTTTACATGGAAGAGGGAGTGTGACTGCACAATAAAGATTTGTGACTATTCCTTGGACCTTTTGGTGTGGCTTAATTTTCTTGAATTAGCAATTCTGACAATGACACATCAGAATATAAAATCTAACTGGCATTGCTTTTAGTTTGCACCATTTACACCACAATGTTAATGCTACCCTAGCAGTAGGCTGGCAAACGGAATGGATTGCTTAGTCCTTAACTTTGATTTTGTGGGTATACCCTTCAATAAAATTGCTGTAACCTAGAGATCTGCATTGGGACTGGGACCCGCGGGACCCAACGCAAAACTCGCGGGAACGGGCGGTTTGCACTTGGCTGCGGGCGGGAACGGGCGGACAACTTAAAAACACTGCGGGAACAGTGGGACTGGGACTTCAAATTGTTCTTTGCTTTGTAACATTTAGCCTACTTATTCAAAAGGAATTAACTTCATACAAACATGTGGCAAGGTCTCTCTGTTACTTCTTACCTGCTTCTACGTTTCCTCTAGCTGGCAGTAAATCCATCCATTAACGTTTCCTCTAGCTGGCAGTAAATCCATCCATTAACTCTCTATATACGGCTCTGTTAACTCTTAAGTTGGAGCGCCCTCTAGTGGACAATATTATAGTTCCAACAGTTTAACATTGATTTCCGCAATAACTCAATAACAGTTCTTAAACTGATAACATTATCTACGATATCACAGTTTCTGGTGTTTTTTCGAGAAAGATACCTGCTACATCTGATAATTTTCATGTTCCATGGGCCTATTTTTGCAAAGCAAGCTGTTTTATGTGCCGTGATGGTGCAAGGTTTTTGACTAAGTTGCATTTAAATATATTGTGTTTCTTATGTCTGTCGAAAAGAGACCTTAACCTCAATTACTGCGTGAATATATGAAGGTAGGAAAAAAAGAAATAATATAATATGAAACTGCCTTTATTTTATTTAAAAACTACATGGAAATAATGAAATAGGAGCGCTATCCCGACCAATGCGTCAACCCCAAGAATCTCTCTTAGCCTAATAGCCTAAAATAGGCCTACACTTTCTCCTGCGGGATGGGAGAAGACAAAAAATCAATGCATCTCTATCAGTGTGCGGGAATAACTTCTCACACTTTCGCGGGTTGCGGGCGGGAATGGACATACACATCGCGGGAATGGGCGGACACGCTGCGCACCCCTTGCGGTAGCGGGCGGTAATGGTCAGAAATTCAGCGGGAGCGAGTAGCCCCCAGCTGCGGACTTGCAGCCTCAATGTGGGCTGGGCTCAATGTTGAGCACAACCCTAATTGCTAAGCTTCAGCCTATGAGCGCAACGCCTGGTCGAAAATCCTTTCTTCCATGGCCATTGTAAAGTTGTGCGTGTTTTTAGGGCCACGACTGAGAATTGATATTTTTCTGGGGGGAGCGAATGGTTAAACCATAGGCAACAAAACACATAACGTTAACACGACGAAACAAAAACTGCTCCGTGCAGATGATACACGCAAAACAGACAAGATTGAGTCAAGTTTAAACAGGGTCACTGCTGAGAATGATTAAACCGTTTCATGCATGAAACATGAATTGTGTAATAGTAGGCTACACGAAACAGTCACTCAGTCCATCGGAAACTTACGTGTCGTGAGGAAGTAGGCTAATGAATGACGGTAATGAATGGTTAATTATAATGGAAAACTTGATTTTTCTATACCACTCTGGTCCTACCATAGACAGGCCTTACGGTAGGCTACAGGGAGGGTTGTGCTCAACTACAGCGAGGGTCAACATTGAGCCGCGTAAGCTACAGCGAGGGTTGTGCTCAACATTGAGCCCAACCCACATTGAGGCTGCAAGTCCGCAGCTGGGGATACTTGGCGGGAGCGGGCAGGAGCGGGACGAAGAAAACAGTCCCGCGCAGTTCTCTACTGTAACCCTTCTTTTGAACTCTGTGAGCGATGG
>JAODXP020009287.1:0-13341 GCA_027497455.2 Sardinella longiceps | reverse complement strand
GGGCCCGAGCACCGAGGTGCACGAGCCCGGAACGGGCTTGTGCACCGACCGGTGCGAAGCCCTATTGCTTTTGTAAGGATTTTTTTCTTTTATTATTATTAGGGCCCGAGCACCGAGGGACCGGTGCGAAGCCCTATTGCTTTTGTAAGGATTTTTATTATTATTAGGGCCCGAGCACCGAGGTGCACGAGCCCGGAACGGGCTTGTGCACCGACCGGTGCGAAGCCCTATTGCTTTTGTAAGGATTTGTCATTATTAGGGCCCGAGCACCGAGGTGCACGAGCTCGGAACGGGCTTGTGCACCGACCGGTGCGAAGCCCTATTGCTTTTGGAAAGATTATTATTTTTAGGGCCCGAGCACCGAGGTGCACGAGCCCGAACGGGCTTGTGCACCGACCGGTGCGAAGCCCTATTGCTTTTGTAAGGATTTTTTTCTTTTATTATTATTATTATTAGGGCCCGAGCACCGAGGTGCACGAGCCCGGAACGGGCTTGTGCACCGATAGGTGCGAAGCCCTATTGTTTTTGTAAGAATTATTATTATTTTTTGTTATTCTTTTCCTCACAATGGAACCGGCCATTTTTGACCACTTTCCCGTGCTCAAAAAGTCACGAAATTTTGCACACACCTTGGAATTCTGGAACACTGGAGGTTTACAGAGGTATAGACCCGGGTGTGGCCCAGGGACTCTGTAGCGCCCCCTAAAGTAAAAAAATGCCTTGGGCTCTATGGGCCGGTCTCATGATGAACTTTAACATACTCCTCGGACACCGTTTGTCAGATTCCTGTGAAATTTGGTAGACATGATACCAAGATATTGCTCATGTCAAATTGCGAAGGGATTTTTCATACCTTTTACGAATTCAAGATGGCGGATGCATGAAATAAGAGAAAAAATGAAAAACAGGAAATGTGGCATAACATCACACTGGATTGATAAAATCGCCTGAAACTCATACCGTTTATAGATCTTATGATTACGACAATATCCATTCACTTACTGGGCGTGGTTGTTACAGCGCCACCATCTGGCAAGGTGGAACCATTACAGAAATTGACATTTAGTTCCATGGTTGACATATACTTTGAGCTACATGCAAGAAATTTGGTAGGTGTGTGGGACTCCCCAAGACGAACAATTTTTGTATTACATTGCATTAGCCACGCCCAACAGGAAGTGAGGTATTAAGGAGTGTAAAAATTTGGACACACAGTGAACTTTAACGTACTTGTCGGACACGGTATGTCAGATTCAAGTGAAATTTGGTGTACATGACCTCTAGATGTTGCTGATGCTAAATTGCGAACAGATTTTTGATACTACGAAATATGTTGGAATAATAATATTATGAAATTGTATGATTTTAATAGCTCATCACGAAACAGGAAGTGTGTCATAAAATCACACTGCATTAACCGATTGGTCTGAAACTTCACAGGTTCATAGATGGTATGAGTGTGATGATATCTAGACACTCCGTGGGCGTGGCTGTTGTAGCGCCACCACCTGGTCAAGCAGGAAATGTGCCAGAAATTGACAATGCTTTACCCGATTGATCTGAAACTTGACTGGTTCATAGATTGTATGACTGTGATGATATCTAACACCCTGTGGGCGTGACTGTTATAGCGCCACCGTCTGGTCAAGCAGGAAAAGTGCTTATCACGAAACAGGAAGTGTGTCATAAAATCACACTGCATTAACCGATTGGTCTGAAACTTCACAGGTTCATAGATGGTATGAGTGTGATGATATCTAGACACTCCGTGGGCGTGGCTGTTGTAGCGCCACCATCTGGTCAAGCAGGAAATGTGCCAGAAATTGACAATGCTTTACCCGATTGATCTGAAACTTCACAGGTTCATAGATGGTATGACTGTGATGATATCTAAACACCCCGTGGGCGTGACTGTTATAGCGCCACCGTCTGGTCAAGCAGGAAAAGTGCCAGAAATTGACAATGCTTTACCCGATTAGTCTTAAATTTCACTGCTACATAGATGGTTTGACTGGGACGATATCTAGACACTCCATGGGCGTGCCTCCAGACTGTGTTCTGACTGCGCATTACCATGAACTGAAACTCTCTGGTGCCCTGTAGTGGTCAAATATTATAACTTGGAAACGGTTTGACGTAGCTTATCCAAACTTGGTATATGGACTCCTGAAATTGTTCTGACCACGCATGACCATGAATCGAAACTCTCTAGCGCCCTCTAGTGGTCAAATATGATAACTTGGAAACAGTTTGACGTAGCTTATCCAAACTTGGTATATAGACTCCTGACCATGTTCTGACCATGCATAACTATGAATCGAAACTCTCTAGCGCCCTCTAGTGGTGAAATATGATAACTTGGAAACGGTTTGACGTAGCTTATCCAAACTTGGTATGTGGACTCCTCATCGTGTTCTGACCACGGATAACCATGAATCGAAACTCTGATGCACCCTCTAGTGGTCTCTCTAGCGCCCTCTAGTGGTGAAATATAACTTGGAAACGGCTTGACGTAGCTTATCCAAACTTGGTGTATGTGGACTCCTCATCGTGTTCTGACCACGGATAAACGTGAATTCAAACTCTGATGCACCCTCTAGTGGTCAAATATGATAACTTGGACACGGTTTGACGTAGCTTATCCAAACTTGGTTTATGGACTCCTGAACGTGTTCTGACCACGCATGACCATGAATCGAAACTCTCTAGCGCCCCCTAGTGGTCAAATATGATAACTTGGAAACAGTTTGACGTAGCTTATCCAAACTTGGTATATAGACTCCTGACCATGTTCTGACCATGCATAACTATGAATCGAAACTCTCTAGCGCCCTCTAGTGGTGAAATATGATAACTTGGAAACGGTTTGACGTAGCTTATCCAAACTTGGTATGTGGACTCCTCATCGTGTTCTGACCACGGATAACCATGAATCGAAACTCTGATGCACCCTCTAGTGGTCAAATATGATAACTTGGACACGGTTTGACGTAGCTTATCCAAACTTGGTATATGGACTCCTGACCGTGTTCTGACCACGCAAAACCATAAAATCGAAACTCTCTAATGCCCCCTTGTGGTCGAACATTATAACTTGGAAACGGTTTGACCTATCATAGCCAAAGTTGGTACTCAGACTGTGGACCACCTTCTGAACATGCAGTATGACTTATGTGAATCTCTGTAGCGCCCCTACTAAGAGAAAGAGTTTAAAAGGCAGACTGAGTGAGTGTGTGACAGTGAGTGTCTGCGAGTGTAAAAAATGAGGGTGAGACAAAGATAGCACACCTGTTCCGACTGAATGTGCCTTCACTGTGTACCATTGTTGCAATATGCACTCTTTGCGGTGCACCTGGTGCGAGGGCCCGTCATCGCCACTTGTGGCTTTAATTATTATTATTATTTTTCTTCCCCTGGAACCGGCCATTTTTGACCCCTTTCCCGTGCATGAAAACTCACGAAATTTTGCACACACCTTGGAAGTCTGGAACACTGGAGGTTTACAGAGATATAGACCCGGGTGTGGCCCAGGGACTCCGTAGCGCCCCCTAAAGTAAAAAAATACCTTGGGCTCTATGGGGCGGTCTCATGATGAACTTTAACATACTCCTCGGGCACCGTTTGTCAGATTCCTGTGAAATTTGGTAGATATGATACCAAGACATTGCTCATGTCAAATTGCGAAGGGATTTTTCATACCTTTTACGAATTCAAGATGGCGGATGCATGAAATACGTGAAAAAATGAAAAATAGGAAATGTGGCATAACATCACACTGGATTGATAAAATCGCCTGAAACTCATACCATTTATAGATCTTATGATTACCACGATATCCATTCACTTACTGGGCGTGGTTATTACAGCGCCACCATCTGGCAAGGTGGAACCATTACAGAAATTGACATTAAGTGCCATGGTTGACATATACTTTGACCTACGCGCACAAAATTTGGTAGGTGTGTGTGTCTCCCCAAGACGAACAACTTTCGCATTACATTGCATTAGCCACGCCCAACAGGAAGTGAGGTAATAAGGAGTGTAAAAATTTGGACACACAGTGAACTTTAACGTACTCGTCGGACACGGTATGTCAGATTGAAGTGAAATTTGGTGTACATGACCTCTAGATGCTGATGATGCCAAATTGCGAACGGATTTTTGATATCTCGTACTATGTTGAAATAACAATTTTATGAAATTGTATGATTTTAATAGCTCATCACGAAACAGGAAGTGTGTCATAAAATCACACTGCATTAATCGTTTGGTCTGAAACTTCACAGGTTCATAGATGGTATGACTGTGATGATATCTAGACAGCCCGTGGGCGTGGCTGTTATAGCGCCGCCACCTGGTCAAGTAGGAAACATGCCAGAAATTGACAATGCTGTACCCGATTGATCTGAAACTTCACAGGTTCATAGATTGTATGCCCGTGATGACATCTAGACACCCCGTGGGCGTGGCTGTTATAGCGCCACCACCTGGCCAAGCAGGAAAAGTGCCAGAAATTGACTATACTTTACCCGATTGATCTGAAACTTCACAGGTTCATAGATCGTGTGCCTGTGATGATATCTAGACACCCCGTGGGCGTGCATGTTATAGCACCACCACCTGGTCAAGCAGGAAAGGTGCTAAAAGTGCTAGTGGTCAAAAATTATAACTTGGAAACTTGACATAGCTTATCCAAACTTGGTTTATGGACTCCTGACCGTGTTCTGACCACGCATAACCATGAATCGAAACTCTGTAGCGCCCCTAGTGGTCAAATATTATAACTTGGAAACGGTTTGACGTAGCTTATCCAAACTTAGTATATGGACTCTTGACCGTGTACTGACCACACAGAATCATGAATCGAAACTGTCTTGCGCCCTCTAGTGGTCAAATATGATAACTTGGAAACGGTTTGACGTAGCTTATCCAAACTTAGTATATGGACTCTTGACCGTGTACTGACCACACAGAATCATGAATCGAAACTGTCTTGCGCCCTCTAGTGGTCAAATATGATAACTTGGGAACGGTTTGACGTAGCTTATTCAAACTTGGTATATGGACTCCTGACCGTGTTCTGACCACGCATAACGATGAATCGAAACTCTCTAGCGCCCTCTAGTGGTCAAATATGATAACTTGGACACGGTTTGACGTAGCTTATCCAAACTTGGTATATGGACTCCTGACCGTGTTCTGACCACGCAAAACCATGAATCGAAACTCTCTAATGCCCCCTTGTGGTCGAACATTATAACTTGGAAACGGTTTGACCTATCATAGCCAAAGTTGGTACTCAGACTGTGGACCACCTTCTGAACATGCAGTATGACTGAGTGAGTGTGTGACAGTGAGTGTCTGCGAGTGTAAAAAAATGAGGGTGAGACAAAGATAGCACACCTGTTCCAAATGAATGTGCCATCACTGTGTACCATTGTTGCGATATGCACTCTTTGCGGTGCACCTGGTGCGAGGGCCCGTCATCGCCGCTTGCGGCTTTAATTATTATTTTTTTTTTTTTTGTTATTCTTTTCCTCCCAAAGGAACCGGCCATTTTTGACCACCTTCCCGTGCGTGAAAAGTCACGAAATTTTGCACACACCTTGGAAGTCTGGAACACTGGAGGTATACAGAGGTATAGACCCGGGTGTGGCCCCGGGACTCTGTAGCGCCCCCTAAAGTAAAAAAATGCCTTGGGCTCTATGGGCCGGTCTCATGGTGAACTTTAACGTACTCCTCGGACACCGTTTGTCGGATGCCTATGAAATTTGGTAGACATGATGCCAAGATGTTGCTCATGTGGAATTGCGAAGGGATTTTTCATACCTTTTACGAAATCAAGATGGCGGAGGCATGAATTAAGAGAAAAACTGAAAAACAGGAAATGTGTCATAACATCGCACTGGATTGATAGAATCGTCTGAAACTCATACCGTTTATAGATCCTGTGATTACGACAATATCCATACACTTAATGGGTGTGGTTGTTACAGCGCCACCATCTGGCAAGGTGGAACCACTACAGAAATTGACATTAAGTGCCATGGTTGGCATATACTTTGAGCTACGCACACAAAATTTGGTAGGTGTGCGTGTCTCCCCAAGACGAACAACTTTCGTATTACATTGCATTAGCCACGCCCAACAGGAAGTGAGGTAATAAGGAGTGTAAAAATTTGGACACACAGTGAACTTTAACGTACTCGTCGGACACGGTATGTCAGATTCAAGTGAAATTTGGTGTACATGACCTCTAGATGCTGCTGATGCTAAATTGCGAACGGATTTTTGATATTTCGTAATATGTTGTAATAACAATATTATGAAATTGTATGATTTTAATAGCTCATCACGAAACAGGAAGTGTGTCATAAAATCACACTGCATTAAAGGGGAAATCCTGTCAAATTTCAACAAGAGCTCTATTGCTCAAGCTACTTGAGATTAGTCAATACTGAAGACGCAAGACATTTTGGTCCAACCATATAGGTTTCCTTGAACAGAGAATAAGCCCTGACAGTTAACCCAATGGGGCAAGTTTTCAAAACTGTGTTTACAGCATTTAAACATGCTCCAAATATCACCCCAAAAGTTATGCAACATCATCAGACACATTACACCACATAACTGTATTGTGTATGGCAACAAATGGCTGGGAAAGTGGTTAAAACTGTGAGCTTATGCAAGCAGCCCAATATTACACTGCATAAAAACACAATTTTAAGCACTTTGTTAGACATTTGTAGTCAAAAACACTACAGAGGTGTGTTGTAATGTGTCTGATGATGTTACAAAGCTTTTGGGGTGACATTTGGTGCATGTTTAGATGCTGAAAACAGTTTTGAAAACTTGCCCCATTGGGTGAACTGTCAGGGCTTACTCTCTGTTCAAGGAAACCTATATGGTTGGACTAAAATGTCTTGCGTCTTCAGTATTTGCTAATCTCAAGTAGCTTGAGCAATAGAGCTCTTGTTGAAATTTGACAGGATTTCCCCTTAACCGATTGGTCTGAAACTTCACAGGTTCATAGATGGTATGACTGTGATGACATCTAGACACCCCGTGGGCGTGGCTGTTATAGCGCCACCACCTGGCCAAGCAGGAAAAGTGCCAGAAATTGACTATGCTTTACCCGATTGATCTGAAACTTCACAGGTTCATAGATCGTGTGCCTGTGATTATATCTAGACACCCCGTGGGCGTGGCTGTTATAGCGCCACCACCTGGCCAAGCAGGAAAAGTGCCAGAAATTGACTATGCTTTACCCGATTGATCTGAAACTTCACAGGTTCATACATCGTGTGCCTGTGATTATATCTAGACACCCTGTGGGCGTGGCTGTTATAGCGCCACCACCTGGCCAAGCAGGAAAAGTGCCAGAAATTGACTATGCTTTACCCGATTGATCTGAAACTTCACAGGTTCATAGATCGTGTGCCTGTGATTATATCTAGACACCCCGTGGGCGTGGCTGTTATAGCGCCACCACCTGGCCAAGCAGGAAAAGTGCCAGAAATTGACTATGCTTTACCTGATTGATCTGAAACTTCACAGGTTCATACATCGTGTGCCTGTGATTATATCTAGACACCCTGTGGGCGTGGCTGTTATAGCGCCACCACCTGGCCAAGCAGGAAAAGTGCCAGAAATTGACTATGCTTTACTCGATTGATCTGAAACTTCACAGGTTCATAGATCGTGTGCCTGTGATTATATCTAGACACCCCGTGGGCGTGGCTGTTATAGCGCCACCACCTGGCCAAGCAGGAAAAGTGCCAGAAATTGACTATGCTTTACTCGATTGATCTGAAACTTCACAGGTTCATAGATCGTGTGCCTGTGATTATATCTAGACACCCTGTGGGCGTGCCTGTTATAGCGCCACCACCTGGTCAAGGAGGAAAGGTGCTAAAAGTGCTAGTGGTCAAAAATTATAACTTGGAAACGGTTGGACATAGCTTATCCAAACTTGGTTTATGGACTCCTGACCGTGTTCTGACCACGCATAACCATGAATCGAAACTCTGTAGCGCCCCTAGTGGTCAAATATCATAACTTGGAAACGGTTTGACGTAGCTTATCCAAACTTAGTATATGGACTGTTGACCGTGTACTGACCACACAGAATCATGACTCGAAACTGTCTAGTGCCCTCTAGTGGTCAAATATGATAACTTGGGAACGGTTTGACGTAGCTTATTCAAACTTGGTATATGGACTCCTGGCCGTGTTCTGACCATGCATAACGATGAATCGAAACTCTCTAGCGCCCTCTAGTGGTCAAATATGATAACTTGGACACGGTTTGATGTAGCTTATCCAAACTTGGTATATGGACTCCAGACCGTGTTCTGACCACGCAAAACCATGAATCGAAACCCTCTAATGCCCCCTTGTGGTCGAACATTATAACTTGGAAACGGTTTGACCTATCATAGCCAAAGTTGGTACTCAGACTATGGACCACCTTCTGAACATGCAGTATGACTTATGTGATTCTCTGTAGCGCCCCTACTAACAGAAAGAGTTTAAAAGGCAGACTGAGTGAGTGTGTGACAGTGAGTGTCTGCGAGTGTAAAAAATGAGGGTGAGACAACGATAGCACACCTGTTCCGAGTGAATGTGCCTTCACTGTGTACCATTGTTGCGATATGCACTCTTTGCGGTGCACCTGGTGCGAGGGCCCGTCATCGCCGCTTGCGGCTTTAATTATTATTATTATTAGGGCCCGAGCACCGAGGTGCACGAGCCCGGAACGGGCTTGTGCACCGACCGGTGCGAAGCCCTATTGCTTTTGTAAGGATTTGTCATTAGGGCCCGAGCACCGAGGTGCACGAGCCCGGAACGGGCTTGTGCACCGATAGGTGCGAAGCCCTATTGTTTTTGTAAGAATTATTATTAGGGCCCGAGCACCGAGGTGCACGAGCCCGGAACGGGCTTGTGCACCGACCGGTGCGAAGCCCTATTGCTTTTGGAAAGATTATTATTATTATTATTTGTTATTCTCCTTCTCCCAATGGAACCGGCCATTTTTGACCCCTTTCCCGTGCACGAAAAGTCATGAAATTTTGCACACACCTTGGAAGTCTGGAACACTGAAGGTTTACAAAGGTATAGACCCGGGTGTGGCCCAGGGACTCTGTAGCGCCCCCTAAAGTAAAAAAATGCCTTGGGCTCTATGGGCCGGTCTCATGATGAACTTTAACATACTCCTTGGACACCGTTTGTCGGATTCCTGTGAAAATTGGTAGACATGACGCTGACATACTGCTCATGTGTAATTGCGAAGGAATTTTTCATACCTTTTACGAATTCAAGATGGCGGATGAATGCATTTAGAGAAAAACTGAAAAACAGGAAAAGTGTCATAACGTCGCAATGCATTGATAGAATTGTCTGAAACTCATACCGTTTATAGATCTTATGATTACGATGATATCCCTACACTTAATGGGCATGGTTGCTATAGCGCCACCATCTGGCAAGGTGGAACCACTACAGAAATTGACATTAAGTGCCATGGTTGACATATACTTTGAGCTACACGCACAAAATTTGGTAGGTGTGTCATACTCTCCAAGACGAACAACTTTCGTATTACATTGCATTAGCCACGCCCAACAGGAAGTGAGGTAATAAGGAATGTAAAAATTTGGGCATATGGTGAACTTTAACATACTCGTCGGACATGGTTGGTCAGATTCGAGTGAAATTTGGTGTACACGACCTCTAGATGCTGATGATGCCAAATTGCGAACGGATTTTTGATATCTCGTACTATGTTGAAATAACAATTTTATGAAATTGTATGATTTTAATAGCTCATCACGAAACAGGAAGTGTGTCATAAAATCACACTGCATTAACCGTTTGGTCTGACACCTCACAGGTTCATAGATGGTATGACTGTGATGACATCTAGACACCCCGTGGGCGTGGCTGTTATAGCGCCACCACCTGGCCAAGCAGGAAAAGTGCCAGAAATTGACTATGCTTTACCCGATTGATCTGAAACTTCACAGGTTCATAGATCGTGTGCCTGTGATTATATCTAGACACCCCGTGGGCGTGCCTGTTATAGCGCCACCACCTGGTCAAGCAGGAAAGGTGCTAAAAGTGCTAGTAGTCAAAAATTGTAACTTGGAAACGGTTTGACATAGCTTATCCAAACTTGGTTTATGAACTCCTGACCATGTTCTGACCACGCATAACCATGAATCGAAACTCTGTAGCGCCCCTAGTGGTCAAATATCATAACTTGGAAACGGTTTGACGTAGCTTATCCAAACTTAGCATATGGACTCTTGACCGTGTACTGACCACACAGAATCATGACTCGAAACTGTCTAGCGCCCTCTAGTGGTCAAATATGATAACTTGGGAACGGTTTGACGTAGCTTATTCAAACTTGGTATATGGACTCCTCACCATGTTCTGACCACGCATAACGATGAATCGAAAATCTCTAGCGCCCTCTAGTGGTCAAATATGATAACTTGGACACGGTTTGACGTAGCTTATCCAAAATTGGTATATGGACTCCTGACCGTGTTCTGACCACGCAAAACCATGAATCGAAACTCTCTAATGCCCCCTTGTGGTCGAACATTATAACTTGGAAACGGTTTGACCTATCATAGCCAAAGTTGGTACTCAGACTGTGGACCACCTTCTGAACATGCAGTATGACTTATGTGATTCTCTGTAGCGCCCCTACTAAGAGAAAGAGTTTAAAAGGCAGACTGAGTGAGTGTGTGACAGTGAGTGTCTGCGAGTGTAAAAAATGTGGGTGAGACAAAGATAGCACACCTGTTCCGAGTGAATGTGCCTTCACTGTGTACCATTGTTGCGATATGCGCTCTTTGCGGTGCACCTGGTGCGAGGGCCCGTCATCGCCGCTTGCGGCTTTAATTATTTTTTGTTATTCTTTTCCTCACAATGGAACCGGCCATTTTTGACCACTTTCCCGTGCTCAAAAAGTCACGAAATTTTGCACACACCTTGGAATTCTGGAACACTGGAGGTTTACAGAGGTATAGACCCGGGTGTGGCCCAGGGACTCTGTAGCGCCCCCTAAAGTAAAAAAATGCCTTGGGCTCTATGGGCCGGTCTCATGATGAACTTTAACATACTCCTCGGACACCGTTTGTCAGATTCCTGTGAAATTTGGTAGACATGATACCAAGATATTGCTCATGTCAAATTGCGAAGGGATTTTTCATACCTTTTACGAATTCAAGATGGCGGATGCATGAAATAAGAGAAAAAATGAAAAACAGGAAATGTGGCATAACATCACACTGGATTGATAAAATCGCCTGAAACTCATACCGTTTATAGATCTTATGATTACGACAATATCCATTCACTTACTGGGCGTGGTTGTTACAGCGCCACCATCTGGCAAGGTGGAACCATTACAGAAATTGACATTTAGTTCCATGGTTGACATATACTTTGAGCTACATGCAAGAAATTTGGTAGGTGTGTGGGACTCCCCAAGACGAACAATTTTTGTATTACATTGCATTAGCCACGCCCAACAGGAAGTGAGGTATTAGGAGTGTAAAAATTTGGACACACAGTGAACTTTAACGTACTTGTCGGACACGGTATGTCAGATTCAAGTGAAATTTGGTGTACATGACCTCTAGATGTTGCTGATGCTAAATTGCGAACAGATTTTTGATACTACGAAATATGTTGGAATAACAATATTATGAAATTGTATGATTTTAATAGCTCATCACGAAACAGGAAGTGTGTCATAAAATCACACTGCATTAACCGATTGGTCTGAAACTTCACAGGTTCATAGATGGTATGAGTGTGATGATATCTAGACACTCCGTGGGCGTGGCTGTTGTAGCGCCACCACCTGGTCAAGCAGGAAATGTGCCAGAAATTGACAATGCTTTACCCGATTGATCTGAAACTTGACTGGTTCATAGATTGTATGACTGTGATGATATCTAACACCCTGTGGGCGTGACTGTTATAGCGCCACCGTCTGGTCAAGCAGGAAAAGTGCTTATCACGAAACAGGAAGTGTGTCATAAAATCACACTGCATTAACCGATTGGTCTGAAACTTCACAGGTTCATAGATGGTATGAGTGTGATGATATCTAGACACTCCGTGGGCGTGGCTGTTGTAGCGCCACCATCTGGTCAAGCAGGAAATGTGCCAGAAATTGACAATGCTTTACCCGATTGATCTGAAACTTCACAGGTTCATAGATGGTATGACTGTGATGATATCTAAACACCCCGTGGGCGTGACTGTTATAGCGCCACCGTCTGGTCAAGCAGGAAAAGTGCCAGAAATTGACAATGCTTTACCCGATTAGTCTTAAATTTCACTGCTACATAGATGGTTTGACTGGGACGATATCTAGACACTCCATGGGCGTGCCTCCAGACTGTGTTCTGACTGCGCATTACCATGAACTGAAACTCTCTGGTGCCCTGTAGTGGTCAAATATTATAACTTGGAAACGGTTTGACGTAGCTTATCCAAACTTGGTATATGGACTCCTGAAATTGTTCTGACCACGCATGACCATGAATCGAAACTCTCTAGCGCCCTCTAGTGGTCAAATATGATAACTTGGAAACAGTTTGACGTAGCTTATCCAAACTTGGTATATAGACTCCTGACCATGTTCTGACCATGCATAACTATGAATCGAAACTCTCTAGCGCCCTCTAGTGGTGAAATATGATAACTTGGAAACGGTTTGACGTAGCTTATCCAAACTTGGTATGTGGACTCCTCATCGTGTTCTGACCACGGATAACCATGAATCGAAACTCTGATGCACCCTCTAGTGGTCAAATATTATAACTTGGAAACGGTTTGACGTAGCTTATCCAAACTTGGTATATGGACTCCTGAACGTGTTCTGACCACGCATGACCATGAATCGAAACTCTCTAGCGCCCTCTAGTGGTCAAATATGATAACTTGGAAACAGTTTGACGTAGCTTATCCAAACTTGGTATATAGACTCCTGACCATGTTCTGACCATGCATAACTATGAATCGAAACTCTCTAGCGCCCTCTAGTGGTGAAATATGATAACTTGGAAACGGTTTGACGTAGCTTATCCAAACTTGGTATGTGGACTCCTCATCGTGTTCTGACCACGGATAACCATGAATCGAAACTCTGATGCACCCTCTAGTGGTCAAATATGATAACTTGGACACGGTTTGACGTAGCTTATCCAAACTTGGTATATGGACTCCTGACCGTGTTCTGACCACGCAAAACCATAAAATCGAAACTCTCTAATGCCCCCTTGTGGTCGAACATTATAACTTGGAAACGGTTTG
>JAODXP020009285.1:0-13241 GCA_027497455.2 Sardinella longiceps | reverse complement strand
TGATGACTTCTGCGTTGTGTTGAATCAATTTGACGACCCAGAATTACTGCTGCAGAGTTGCTTTATTGCCTGTACACAGAAAGGCACACATACAAACGTTGTCCTGTTAGCTGGCTCCCTCCACTCCTCAATCCAAACCAAAACGCAACAGGCTGCGTACGTAACGTAACGCAAATACTATACATTAATGTAATCAAAGATATAAGAAAAACATGGCACACCTGTACACAGAAAGGCACACATACAAACGTTATCCCTGTTAGCTGGCTCCCTCCACTCCTAAAATGATTAAATACAGTAGAAACAAAAAGGAAATATCACAGTGAGTTAGCAACTACAGCATAACTACACTGGAATCCACAGTGGGGCTAATCCCCACATGTGGCGTGTCTCAAAATCATAAACATAACTTACAGAAAGGCCATCATGCAAAAATAACTCAAAAATAATGCACATAAAATATATACAAATAAAATAAATACAATTAAAGCTACAGATGGCACTTTTATATATCAATATTTATATAGATTAGGATTAGCCTAAATCTCCAAACCTACCTCAATCCAAACCAAAACGCAACAGGAAGGAGGAAGAGGAGATAGGGAAACATAAGACAAGGGGGAGAAAGGAGGGGCTACCAGGAACCTCTAACTGTATCAGGGTACCATAGAAACTATTTAGACCAGATCTTGTGCAATTATATATTCATAGAAAGGGGGACCTTTCAACCTGTTACATATGTAAGTTGCTACTATGTTGGTCTGTACCACCTACCATGTTTTCAGCTGTTTTTGAAGTACTCGAAATGTATTAATTATTATACCGGGTGACGTAGATTAAATTGATTGTGTAAAGTCATACTCCCAGGCTAGTTCCTCCCCGTTCTGTGATCGGATATACCAACAGGAGGGCTAGAGCTCAGCCATGGACACTATGTGTAGGGCGAAATGAATTTGAACGTGTAAGGTAGCATGGGGACTCTATACGAGTGCTTGCTATAGGTGCCTGCTGGCAAACAATTAATATTGGCAGTCTGTGAATGAGATTGAATCAACAATTAAATGACTGTTAAGCATTATTTTAAAGGAGAAATTCGGTATGATAATGCCCGCAAGTGTAGGCCTATTGCAACATCATGAAAAGTTCAAACGTCTGCTGGGGAGCAGAATGTTGATATGTTCATGGAGCCCGGAGAAGACCGTTTGCTAGTTATAGCTTCCAGGGGCCATATTCTCAAAGAATCTTAAGGCTAAAAGTAGCTCCTAACAGCCAAATTTAGGAGATACTCCTAAAAAAAATGGGCGTGCCAGTCGTAACTTTAGGGATAAGAGTAATTCACAAAACAATTTAGCGCTAAAAGTAGCACCTAAGTCTGGGACAGCTTAGGAGTAGTCAAGAGGACTTCTAAGTCACTAAGACCAACTCCTAACTTGCATGTATTACGTCCTTAATCTTTCGAAACGCACGTGAAGTATCATTTATTTCAGCCCCAGGTGCATATCACTAGGTGGTAAGTAGCTAACTCTAACACATTTTCTGTGCCTTGATTTAAATGTTGTAACTCCTAATACTATCAACGAAGTGTGGGACTACTTTGAGCCCTTTTTATTTGGCCACCTGCACCCAGGGGCCGTATTCTCAAAGAATCTTATCTTAACTTTAGGAGTACTCCTAAACTGCACTAAAAGTTTTTATGTAGGAGTTATTTCTTAAAAGTAATTCACAATGCCTCTGAGACCTACTTTTAGCTAGGATAAAAGGCAACTCTTAGGCTAAAATAAAAGTTGTGTTGCTATGGTTGACGTCAGCTCTCATGCACGAGCCTGCTTGCATTTACATTGGCGATTGGTTAATGAGTGACAGGTGGGCGTAATCTACGTGATGTTCTCTGGCTGTGCTCCGCTGTTCTCCTGTGTTACGACTGCAGCGCATAAGACAAGCCATAAATGAAACGGTAACGAGATTCGCGGTGGAATAACAAAGTATCTTTGCACCGTTTTTACTGCACTTTTGAGAGCACATTTAGAAATAGAGGAAGTACACAAATGAAACTTGACTGTGAAAAATTGCATATATATTTTAACACGGCAATCCATGGATGCGCAAATAAATGATTCTTCACGTGCGTTTCGAAAGATTATGACGTAATACATGCAATCGCGATGTGTTAGGAGTTGCTCTTAGTGACTTAGAAGTCCTCTGTACTACCCCTAAGCTGTCCCAGACTTAGGTGCTACTTATAGCGCTAAATTGTTTTGTGAATTACTCTTATCCCAAAAAGTTAGGAGTCCTAAAGTTACGACTGGCACGCCCATTATTTTTAAGAGTTCCTCCTAAATTTGACTGTTAAGAGATACTTTTAGCCTTACGGCCGATTCACACACAAACCTGTGCGTGAGCGGCGCGTAAGCGGTTTTGGGGCGATTTCATTTAAAATACATGTTAACAGGTTAGGTCATTCAGACTGCACGCGTGTCCTGTCCGGTTTCTGAGCGGTGAACCGCGCAGCTCCCGCGCTGCTTTTTTGAAATAGAAACAAGTTCTATTTTTCCAAGCGTTTTCAGCGCGGTAAGCGGGACTTGCGCGGTGTCCATAGATTTTGAATGCAGAGCTCGGGCAGCCGCTTCGCGCAGAACACTGCAGAGACAATTTCTTGTGTGAATGCCCAAGTCCACAGGCACCGCTCACGGAACGCTTACGGACCGCACCGCGAACGCGCAGTTTGTGTGTGATTCGGGCCTTAAGATTCTTTGAGAATATGGCCCCTGAAGCTATAAAAGGAATTAAAAGTAATTATTGTTAAAAAATTTCACTTGCGTTCCATATCAATGCTTTTTAGAATGGTAACTATAACAATAGTAAGCAGCTCGTCTCGCCACCTCGCCATTATTTCCATCGAACCGGTCACCTTGTCGGCCCTTACGTACATACACACATTATGTGCACGGAGACCAAATCTTCACAATAATGGCATTTAAGGAATGAAGAGTGTGTTTTATTCTAATGACATTTTCATCCTTTGTGTGAATGGCTCATGTATGATGAGAGTGGATATGTCTGTTTCTGTGCAAGTGTGTGTGTGTGTGTGTGTGTGTGTGTGTGTGTGTGTGTGTGTGTCTGAAGGAGGGAAAGAAGGTGGAGGAGAAATGAGACTCCTCACTTAAGAGCAAAAAGGAAGCTGATCAGCAGCGTCACTCAAGCGTCCAAGCGCAATCTCCTGATAAGGCAGGCAACGCCGCGCTGCGCCACAACTCAGGTGGATCAGAAACTCATGAAGATCGATGGCAGGCCGCAGACCACAAGCCCTCTGCAAGCACGATGCCCAGGACAAAAGGCAAAGTAAATGAGAAAAGACAATGAATGAAAGAAAGAAAAAAAAACTGGGAAGAAAATAGAGAGGGTAAAGGCAGAAGTAGGGAGGATGTGCATTAACTGTCAAATTGGACTCGTGGAGGACAGAAAGGATGGGGTGAGAGAAAAGAGTGAAGGAGAAACAACGAGGGGGAAGGGTGGTGTGAACGTGTAGAGTGTGAGTGTAGGCAGGAGAGAAGATAAAAAACATGTTCTCTACAGGGTTTACAGTTCACTAATGGGTCCCAAAGAAATGCATCTGACCATGAACCAAATTGTGCATTGAGGACATATTCTCTGTGTGTGAAAGAGAGAGAGAGAGAGAGAGAGAGAGAGAGAGAGGTGTGAGTGAGTGTGTGTGTGTGTAAGTTTGAAGCTGATTCCTGACCTTTCATTCACTTTTGAACAATATTCCAGCCATTTTGGAGTGGACACACTGACAGTTGTATTCAAGAGATGCATCATAATTTATAATATTTGAAAATGGCTTTGCTGCTAAGTGAACTGTTATGACAGGACCTTTTGATTGAGGAGAATCACCAACTGTCCTGTGAAGTCAGTGAGAGAAGAGAAGCTCACAGCGTCTCACAGTTGTCTGCAAAATTTCTCTCTCCCCTCCCTCTCCTCTCTCGGCTTTAAAGCCCAAACTACATGGGTTGTTATCAAACCAGCGAGCGGCGAGCATGCCGGGGAATCAAAGGCTCACGCATCGCTGACGTGCTGAGACGGCAGCTCAATCACTCATGCCCTTTGTGGTGTCGTCAACAAGCCATTGGGCTGTCTTTAAGGAGCTGAAGATGGAGGGGAGAGAGGAGAAATTGGGAGAGACAGACAGATGGAGTGCTGGAGAAGGGGTAGTGAGAGAGAAGAGACAATGTGTGTGTGTGTGTGTGTGTGTGAGTGTGTGAGAGAGAGAGAGAGAGACAGAGAGAGAGAGAGAGAGAGAGAGAGAGAGGGAGACAGAGAGAAAGAGAAAAGAGAGGTAGGGCAGGAGACAGACTGACTCATTGACACCCATCACATGACTGTGAATACTGCTGAATATACCTGGGGCCAGTGGCTGCCCGAGGTCCTTTCTGAGACTTTGATGAAGTAGGGTGGAAGCAATGCACAACATGTAAGCAGACAGCACTGCAGCTGACTACAGCTCCACATTAAGAGATATGTAATTCAGAGCAAAACGGCTAATGGCATCTCTACAGTAAGCAGCACAGGAGATTCACATCCCATAATAGTAACATAGAGTTATCTATGTACACAAGAATCCAGGGAATCAAGTGCTGACTAGAGCATGGTGTAGGACATGCAAAGGTCATAGGCTGGATGCCAAGTACATGTAAAAGTACAGTAAAATCAGATTAATTTAGCTCATCAGCTTGAAGCAGCTTTATGAAAGAAGGCGCAAATTACCAAACATAATGAACTCCGATGAAAAAGAAAGTCAAGTCAAAAACTGAAATTACATGAAGGTTTCACGAAATAAAAAATCTTAGATGTTTCTAAATAACCACACATATTTTCCATCAATACTTCCAGTAATGGTTATGTAAAAGTAATAAAGCCAATACATTATAGTAATGCAGTAGGCCTAATAATAGCCTATTAACTAAACGTTCCATTCATTATGCCTTTAATGCACTCTTAAAAGAACATAATGATGAATCCGTTTCTTCTCATGTAATGTATAACATTTGATGCGGTAACATTTCAGACCTTGGATGGAATAAGCAGCTTTTCAGCTGTCGCTATCAAAGAGGATAATTATCAAAGGAGAAGCAGTAACAGGGTTGGCTTGTAGCCAGGTGGGGGAGCAGAAGTGTTGGGGAGACAAGCAGAGAGAGAGAGAGGATGGGCCCAGTGCTACTCTGGTGTGCACATCAGGAGCCAGGGCCGTTTCAAGGTACTTAGGGGGCCCCAAGCAAACAGGACGTGGGGGCCCTTCACCCTGTAAATACTTACATGAACCACATTGTTATCATTTTCAAACATCATCAATATAATTATCTGTATTGTACAGTTGTCTGACTCCAGTTTAAAGTAATTAAACTTGTTGAAAAACACCACCAACATAACTACTGAATTGATTAAACAGTCAATCTTGGGGGCCCCTTTCAGCCTGGGGCCCCAGGCAATTGCCTGGTTTGCCTGCCTTGTTGCGACGGCCCTGTCAGGAGCAGGCTGCCAGGCTGCATCTGTGCTCTGTAGCCAGGAGAGAGGAGAGAGTCCTCTCAAAAGGACAGGCCTATTTGAAGGGCACCCGGCCTGACCCACATGCACTGGAAACACTGAGTCAGCATGTGGGCTGCTCTCTCATTCTCGAGATGGACACACAGAGACACACAATTAGATGTACACACACTACACACTTACTTTCTGCTCTCTCATTCTCGAGATGGACACAGAGACACACAATTAGATGTACACACACTACACACTTACTTTCTCCAGTGCACACGCTCGCTCACTCGCTCTCTAAGTCTCTTTGCTTCTTTCTCCAGTCTCCATTATCTGTTTGTATTCCTCTCATTTTGTATCACCACTCACTCTCTTTTACCTCAATTATTTCTATCTCTTTCTCTCTCTCTCTCTCTCTCTCTCTCTCCATCTCTAGCTCCCCTTCTTTCTTTAGTCGCTATTTAGAGTCCATGTAGACACTTTTTGTGATCTCTCTTCCTCTCACTCACGATCATAATCGACCTCTCATTCTCACTGTCATTCTCTTTTTCCACTGTTCAAACCAGATACTCTTTCCCTCAGCCTGTCTCTTGTTATGATGCCTCTTTGGCTGGGTTATGGTTTCCATGGTAAGGTCTAACAAAAATACCTCAGTCTAATTAACTAAGGAGCGTTTCCCTTGATACCTGTAAGCAGCACAGGTTATGCTTCTCAGCTACATTTGCACTTCATTCTTCTATTGATTTTAGCAAGATCTGAATTTTAGGGGGCATCTGCCAGTTTGCCCTTGTGAAGACTTGTAAGGTTTTATTTTTACTGCCAGGATTTATATAAATAGGCTACCAATTTCTTATTCTTACTTCATTCTCAGAGCTATGTGCTACTGTCTTACAGTAATTAGTATCTGCATGTTGTCTAAACCAGAAAAAAAATGGAAGTGCTGATAATGTAAGATCTTAAGGGCACATTAAATGTCATTGTCAGGAAATAATATGTTTTTTAGTAAGTTAAATGCTATTCTTAGGTAGCCTGACATAGCCCGACCATAATACTGCTGTTCATCCGTATTCATGGTCTGGAGGTTCTTTAACCTGGCGCGATTATACTGCGGGGGGGAGGGCATTCACTTTTGGTTTGAAACAATTGAACAGCTCGTCTAATCAGCGTCGCTTATTGGCCGGTAGACTCTCTACCGATATAAACACGCCCAAGAGGACCGTTCCCAGACCATGGATACGTATGAACATTCGTATTATGGGCGGGCTATGTCAGGCTAATTCTTAGGCACTATGTTCATGCTTTATGCTAAACCATAAGTTATAAAGAAAATGATGAGGTTGTAAAGAGTGAAATGGCTTACAATTTTCACTATTATTGTCTGCATGATTACTGCCTGATGTCTGTACAGAACAACAGAAGAAAATGCAGTGTGGCAAAGAATGTAAATAAAATAACCCACAGAACAAAAGCAAGCTGACTGCTTTCATTTAAATACCAAACTCTAGAAATGTGTTCAAAGGAGAAATCCGGGTGTGATAAGGGTCGAAAGTATATTTATGACCGCCACTAGCGTAGCAAGCGTAGCAAGCGTAGCGGTCATATAATGATTGTTTTTTCTTCTTCTTCTTTTTTTTTCTCCCGTCATCTAATCATACACATTAAATTTGGTGCATTTCCTAACATCTGATGTAAAGATATGGGCAATTAAAGCAGCATAATATTGCATTTTCATTTTTTGCCATGGGGGCGCAAATCACAAATGACTATAAGCTAAGTTGATGTGGGCTCTTTAGACCAACATTCCATAAAAATTTCATCATCCTCAATGTCACGGGTCAGGTAGTTTTTTTTAGGAAAAACTGAATTTTTTGGGTTTCGGGGGGCTCAAAGATGGAGTGGCCCCTGGGGACCAAACAAATTTTTTCTGTAAAAGTCTGCTGGGGCTACATGTCCACCAAGTTTCATGTGCCCCGGTGTTACGGTGTCCCGGGAATCATTGACCAAAAATTCAGGAAGTAGATGACGGGAGAAAAAAAAAAACCTTTGACAATCACTATATGACCGCTATGCTAGCTACGCTAGTGGCGGTCATAATAATGTGACACTTCTACGAATTTTTTCTATGAAGAGTTGCCAAATACAGCTTTAAATAGCATCAAATCACTGTCTTTGACAGCGCTACATATTTTTATTAAAAATTAAAAGGGGTTGTTTGCAATTGTTATGTATTCTTGTCCCACATACTGTACTGAAGTGTATGGTGGACAACTATTCTGACATCCAGGGTTTGATATTAAATGCACTGATGCCTTTGAAGAGGCTGTGTTTTCACATTATAGTTAACAGACTTTGGGATTCGACAAGACTGGAAACAATTGACAAAGTTTTTATTGTTTATTTGAAGAAAGCCTCCTTCAGCTTTTGTCAGATTCAGAGGAATGTGTTTCTGCAAGATTTTTAAATTTTGCTGAGCAATATACAGTACATGCAGATTAAAACATGAAGTCTTCCTCTCCTTTGTCAGATGCCTGGGAAGCAAGTGACTCTGAGGAGCGGGAGATCCATGTGGGCTTTGCGATCCCTGGAGTAACTTACGAGAGTACAACAGTCCTGCCCCAGAGATTAATTAAAACAGCTGTATTGTGCTGCTCAGTGTAATCACACGGATGTAAATTCTCTGCCCACACAAAGAAGTTCACTCACATGTAAATTAGGGGTCCAAGCAGCGAAGCTGCGCGGAACCCTATTGTTTTTGTTCCGTTTTTTATTAGGGGTCCAAGCAGCGAAGCTGCGCGGAACCCTATTGTTTTTGTTCCGTTTTTTATTATTATTATTATTATTATTTTTCTCCGCTAAAAGTCATGCTGGAGCCTAAACCATAAGTCCCAGGATCATGAAACTTTAGGGTCTGGTCCCAAATTGCCCCCACTACTCAGATACCCATTTCTGAGGTACTGCATCCATAGGTGGCGCTATAATAAAGCAATTTCCATTTCAGCCCATATCTCAAGATCACATTGACCTAGACTCCAAATTCTTAGATCACATTAATCTCTACATCCAATAGCATCTTTTCTCAAATACCATTAATGTCAAAAAATATTTAGTTTTTTCACAAATTCACTGAAAAGCCAAAGTGAAAGTAAACTATCACAGGCCACAAAATTGGTCATATCATGATCAAATTTTATACAGATCATCTTCAGACCAAGCCTCATGAATATTATCAAATGAAATTTTCATATGTCAATTCATATTAATATTATAGTGCAATAAAGTTAGACCACCTTGATCAACATTGACCAATCAATACCAAATTTAATGTGGTTAATGATCAAGTCAGTTCAAGCAAGTGTACAAAATTTCGCTGGTCAATACTTTACCAAAATGCTTTAATTTTACTATGAAATCTGTACCTGGCTTGGGACCTATTCCTTACCACCTTGAGTAGGTGACTGAAAGAGAAAAGACATTGTAGGTCCATTAGCTCAGTGAGCTCAGGCCTAGGAGCACAAAGCAAAGACCATGAGATCGCAGGTTCAAAACCCATCTCCGGCACTCACCTTCTCAGTGGCCAAATCTTCCAAGGAGAGAAGGAGTGCTAAAGCTTTAACGCGGTGACCCAAAAATCATGTGCTCAGAATGCCATAGTCAACTTCACAATAGTTTCATACACCTCATTGTCATAGTCACACATGTGTCATGGCCCTTTCCCAACATGCTAAATTCAAATCACATCATTTGGTAATGAACAGAATACATATGTATAGAAAAAGTGGTCATAGTGATACTTCAAACTCAAAATTCTGCAATTCAATACAAATCCACTTTATTATTCCCTAGAGGGAAATTAAGTTCCAGCCAGTCATTTAAAAAAAGACACATTGAAATGAACAAATAAATAAATAAACAAGTACCATATAGGTATTCACCAGTAGTCAGGTAAAGAAACACAAACACAAACAGTAAGCACCTCACCAACATTGAAGTATTTCTTTAGGGTTGAAAGTTAGAGTTTCTCAAATTCACTTTCCATGATGCTTAGATGTGTCTTTTCAAGGTCTAAAGCGACTGCATTTCATTGCTGTCCTCAATCAATTTCACCTGTCCTCATCATTCACACCTGAATTCCATTTGCAATCCTATGCAGACCCAATACACACACACACACACACACACACACACACACACACACACACACACACACACACACACACACACACAAAAAAAACAAAGACAGCAAGCAAGCAAGTGTACAAGCAAGTGTACAAAATTTCGCTGGTCAACACTTTACCAAAATGCTTTAATTTTACTATGAAATCTGTACCTGGCTTGGGACCTATTCCTTACCACCTTGAGTAGGTGACTGAAAGAGAAAGACATTGTAGGCCCATTAGCTCAGTGGGCTCAGGCCTAGGAGCGCAAAGCAAAGACCATGAGATCGCAGGTTCAAAACCCATCTCCGGCACTCACCTTCTCAGTGGCCAAATCTTCCAAGGTAAGAAGAGACAAGCAGTGTTACTGCTTTAATACGGTGACCCAAAAATCATGTGTTCAGAATGCCATAGTTTCATAAACCTCATTGTCATAGTCACACATGCGTGATGGCCCTAGCCCAACATGCTAAATTGAAAACACATCATTTGTCAATGAACAGAACACAAATGGATAGAAAAAGTGGTCATAGTGATACTTTGGTGATGATCAAGACCAATGTGCCAAACTCAAAATTCTGCAATTCAAGACAAGTCCAGTTTATTATTCCCTAGCGGAAATTAAGTTCCAGCCAGTCATTTAAAAAAAGTCCTCATTGAAATCAACAAATAAATAAATAAATAAACAAGTACCATATAGGTATTCACCAGTAGTCAATAAAGAAACACAAACACAAACAGTAAGCACCTCACCAACATTGAAGTATTTCTTTAGGGTTGAAAGTTAGTTTCTCAAATTCACTTTCCATGATGCATAGATGTGTCTTTTCAAGGTCCAAAGCGACTGCATTTCATTGCTGTCCTCAATCAATTTCACCTGTCCTCATCATTCACACCTGAATTCCATTTGCAATCCTATGCAGAGCCAATACACACACACAAAAAAGACAGGCAGTTTCACTGAGTCTGCGTAGCGCAGGGGTTTGGTTGCCGCCTAATATGCAGAAGGTCCTAGGTTCATGTCCCAGGTGAAGCAACAAAAATGTGAGCTGGAGTAGGGACAGAGGTGGTGCTATAATAAAGCCAATTCCATTTAAGCCCATATCTCAAGACATCATTGGCCTGGACTCCAAAGTCTCACATCACATTAATCTGTACACTCATTGGCATCTTTTCTTAAATGCCATTAATGTCCAAAATTCAAAAACTCACTGAAGTTACAGAGTTTCTCAAAATTTACTTTCTATGATGCTTATGTCTTTCCAAGGTTCAAAGACATTGCATTTCACTGCTGTCCTCAATCAACTTCACCTGTCCTCGTCACTCACACCTGAATTCCATTTGTAATCCCTTGCACAGCACAATACACAGGAAACCAAGGTCTCATGTAATGTGTGGGACTGCATAGTGCAGTGGTTTGGTTACCGTCTAGCATGCAAATGGTCCCAGGTTCGCATCCTGGATGAAGCAACAAAAATAGTTGGGCAGTAGGGGGGCAGGAGCAGAGGGCAGAGGGGCCAAAGGCCTAGACCAAGTGCCCATAGCTTGGACCCCGCTCATTGCCGCTAGCGGCTATATTTATTATTATTATTTTTCTCCGCTAAAAGTCATGCTGGAGCCTAAACCATAAGTCCCAGGATCATGAAACTTTAGGGTCTGGTCCCAAATTGCCCCCACTACTCAGATACCCATTCCTGAGGTACTGCATCCATAGGTGGCGCTATAATAAAGCAATTTCCATTTCAGCCCATATCTCAAGATCACATTGACCTAGACTCCAAATTCTTAGATCACATTAATCTCTACATCCAATAGCATCTTTTCTCAAATACCATTAATGTCAAAAAATATTTAGTTTTTTCACAAATTCACTGAAAAGCCAAAGTGAAAGTAAACTATCACAGGCCACAGAATTGGTCATATCATGATCAAAATGTATACAGATCATCTTCAGACTAAGTCTCATAAATATTATCAAATGAAATTTTCATATGTCAATTCATATTAATATTATAGTGCAATAAAGTTAGACCATCTTGATCAACATTGACCAATCAATACCAAATTTAATGTGATTAATGATCAAGTCAGTTCAAGCAAGTGTACAAAATTTCGCTGGTCAATACTTTACCAAAATGCTTTAATTTTACTATGAAATCTGTACCTGGCTTGGGACCTATTCCTTACCACCTTGAGTAGGTGACTGAAAGAGAAAAGACATTGTAGGCCCATTAGCTCAGTGGGCTCAGGCCTAGGAGCACAAAGCAAAGACCATGAGATCGCAGGTTCAAAACCCATCTCCGGCACTCACCCTCTCAGTGGCCAAATCTTCCAAGGTAAGAAGAGACAAGGAGTGCTACAGCTTTAATGTGGTGACCCAAAAATCATGTGCTCAGAATGCCATAGTCAACTTCACAATAGTTTCATACACCTCATTGTCATAGTCACACATGTGTCATGGCCCTAGCCCAACATGCTAAATTCAAAGCACATCATTTGGTCAATGAACAGAACACATAGTGGATAGAAAAAGTGGTCATAGTGATACTTTGGTGATGATCAAGCCCAATGTGCCAAACTCAAAATTCTGCAATTCAAGACAAGTCCACTTTATTATTCCCTAGAGGGAAATTAAGTTCCAGCCAGTCATTTAAAAAAAGACACATTGAAATGAACAAATAAATAAATAAACAAGTACCATATAGGTATTCACCAGTAGTCAGTAAAGAAACACAAACACAAACAGTAAGCACCTCACCAACATTGAAGTATTTCTTTAGGGTTGAAAGTTACAGAGTTTCTCAAATTCACTTTCCATGATGCTTAGATGTGTCTTTTCAAGGTCTCAAAGCGACTGCATTTCATTGCTGTCCTCAATCAATTTCACCTGTCCTCATCATTCACACCTGAATTCCATTTGCAATCCTATGCAGAGCCAATACACACACACAAAAAAGACAGGCAGTTTCGCTGAGTCTGCGTAGCGCAGGGGTTTGGTTGCCGCCTAACATGCAGAAGGTCCTAGGTTCATATCCCAGGTGAAGCAACAAAAATGTGAGCTGGAGTAGGGACAGAGGTGGTGCTATAATAAAGCCAATTCCATTTAAGCCCATATCTCAAGACATCATTGGCCTGGACTCCAAAGTCTCACATCATATTAATCTGTACACTCATTGGCATCTTTTCTTAAATGCCATTAATGTCCAAAATTCAAAAACTCACTGAAGTTACAGAGTTTCTCAAAATTTACTTTCTATGATGCTTATGTCTTTCCAAGGTTCAAAGACATTGCATTTCATTGCTGTCCTCAATCAACTTCACCTGTCCTCATCACTCACACCTGAATTCCATTTGTAATCCTCTGCACAGCACAATTCACAGGAAACCAAGGTCACATGTAATGTGTGGGACTGCATAGCGCAGTGGTTTGGTTACCGTCTAGCATGCAAATGGTCCCAGGTTCGCATCCCAGATGAAGCAACAAAAATTAGTTGGGTAGTAGGGGGGCAGGAAGAGTGGCCAAAGGCCCAGCCCAAGTGCCCATAGATTGGACCCTGCTCA
>JAODXP020009284.1:0-13037 GCA_027497455.2 Sardinella longiceps | reverse complement strand
CACTAGTCTAACTAATACACTAATATTACACTAATATTACACTAATATTACACTGCTACACTAGTCTACTAATACACTAATATCACATTATATTACACTAATATCACACTTATATTACACTAATATTACACTTATATTACACTAATATTACTCCGGCACACACTGGCCCTGGGGCTATCTGAAGTGTAGAGTAAAACTCACCTGAACTCTCTCCCAGGTTTGTGGTGCGGCCGATGTTAGAGAGCAGATGGTCAATGTTGGGAGCAGGCTGGACATCCTCTGTGTCCACAGGAGTCTGAGAGAGAGAGAGAGAGAGAGAGAGAGAGAGAGAGAGAGAGAGAGAGAGAGAGAGAGAGAGAGAGAGAGAGAGAGAGAGACAGAGAGAGAGAGAGAGAGAGAGAGAGAGAGAGAGAGAGAGAGAGAGAGAGGGGGGGGGCAATGGTAAGGTTCAAAGAGATTTGATAGAGAGCGAAGAGACCTGTGATTGGTTGGGTTGTAAGATTGGAGAGCTGTGATTGGTTGGGCTGAGAGGCTAGAGAGCTGTATTGGTTGGGTTGTAAGATTGGAGAGCTGTGATTGGTTGGGTTGTGAGATTAGAGAGCTGTGATTGGTTGGGTTGTAAGATTGGAGAGCTGTGATTGGTTGGGCTGGGAGGCTAGAGAGCTGTTATTGGTTGGGTTGTGTGGCTAGAGAGCTGTGATTGGTTGGGTTGTAAGATTGGAGAGCTGTGATTGGTTGGGCTGAGAGGCTAGAGAGCTGTATTGGTTAGGTTGTAAGATTGGAGAGCTGTGATTGGTTGGGTTGTGAGATTAGAGAGCTGTGATTGGTTGGGTTGTGAGATTAGAGAGCTGTGATTGGTTGGGCTGGGAGGCTAGAGAGCTGTGATTGGTTGGGTTGTGAGATTAGAGAGCTGTGATTGGTTGGGTTGTGTGGCTAGAGAGCTGTGATTGGTTGGGTTGTGAGATTAGAGAGCTGTGATTGGTCAGACAGGAGACTCACCTTCTCTTCTTTCTCTGGTTCCTCATTGAAGAACCATTCATGCTGTGGAGGAGACGAGACGAGACGGCCGTTAGAACAAAAGAGAACAGAAGAGTAGAACATCAAATAATCTGACCAATATAACAGTAGAATATACAGCAATCTGACCAATAGAAGAGTAGAACATCAAATAATCTGACCAATAGAAGAGTAGAACATACGAAATGACCAATAACTGAAGTAGAAAGTGGAATACACAGGATATGGGAGAGCTGCTCTATGAATGGACAGCCAATATGAGTGTGTGTGTGTGTGTGTGTTGTGGTGTGTGTGTGTGTGTGTGTATGTGCTGTGATGTGTGCGTGTGTGTGTGTGTGTGTGTGTGTCTCACATGCTGAAGTAGGGTTTCTACTATCTTGTACCGGTCAGGCATGTGTGTGTGAGTGTGTGTGTGTCTCACATGCTGAAGTAGGGTCTCTACTATCTTGTAGCGGTCAGGCATGTGTGTGTGTGTGTGTGTGTGTGTGTGTGTGTGTCTCACATGCTGAAGTAGGGTTTCTACAATCTTGTAGCGGTCAGGCATGTGTGTGACCATATCGGTCATGTTGTCCTCAGACGTCCGCACCAGAGTGGGTCCAAACACCAGCGCTAGGTTTCGGGACTCCATCTACACACACACACACACACACACACACACACACACACACACACAGACATATATATATATATATATAAATATAGAGGTACACAATTGTCTCAGTTATCAAAGTTCACAGGTTTCATCTTCATCCTTGACTTCCATTGCCAATGGATTATTTCTTGTTGTGTTTGGCAGCCTAGGGCACTATGGACATAAAAGCGCCCAATGGCACTATGGACATAAACTTGTTCTGTGGGGACTGCAGCTGACATGCAACCCTAGTATATTGCAAACACTACTGTAAAGCACTGCTCAATCTCTGCTATCATAGTTAGTCTGTTCTAGCCTAGTAAACCCTAATATAGTGCAAACACTACTGTAAAGCACTGCTCAATCTCTGCCATCATAGTTAGTCTGTTGTAGCCTAGTAAACCCTAATATAGTGCAAACACTACTGTAAAGCACTGCTCAATCTCTGCCATCATAGTTAGTCTGTTCTAGCCTAGTAAACCCTAATATAGTGCAAACACTACTGTAAAGCACTGCTCAATCTCTGCTATCATAGTTAGTCTGTTCTAGCCTAGTAAACCCTAATATAGTGCAAACACTACTGTAAAGCACTGCTCAATCTCTGCCATCATAGTTAGTCTGTTCTAGCCTAGTAAACCAGCGCCACCCGCTGGACGCCAAAATGTTTTGTCTGCGAGTGGTCTAGCCTCGCATCATTCTCCAGTTCTGCCAGAATGCCAGGAATCTGGCAAACCAATCGTAACGCAGAGATGTGTTTTGAATCAAAGCGGGCGGGGTTTTGAGGGAGTGAGCGTTGAGCGTTGGCATGTAGGCACAGATATGGTTTGAAAGACAACGGGTTGTGCTCATCAACAATCTCCCGTTGTATCCAGGGGCGCCGCAAGGGGGAAAGTTAGGATGATTCCAAAGGCCCAGCACTGACAGGGGGCCCAGAGAAATTTTTCATATTAAAATCAATATTTGAGGGGCCCAAAATTATTTATTGTCCTAGGGCGCAAGATTTCTAGCAGCGCCCCTGGTTGTATCCATTCCTCGGGGCCAGACTAAATTAGACATCCAATCTCACATTAAGTCTGTTCAATTGGAAACGAAGATGTTACATCTACCCATATGTAGTCGGTGGCGATCCATAACACACACGGGTCTCGAACCTGCCACCCCGCAAGCTACAAACTCCCAGTGGGGGAGTCGGATGCTCTAACCAACTGAGCTAAAAGCCCCAAACTGCTAACTCAGCTGTTAGAAGCGCCCAAGGGATTGGGTGATGAGGATTTACACGTACTGCCGCCAAGCTAGCCGAGCTAGTTGGCCTCTGTTACACAGGCTTCTAACACACACACACACACACACACACCTATATACACACACACACACACACACACACACACACACACACACACACACACACACACAGCTAGCTGGCCTCCGTTACACAGGCTTCTAACACACACACACACACCTATACACACACACACACGAGCTAGCTGGCCTCCGTTACACATAGTTAATCATGCTGGATTGATCATTGGAAGTATGTGTGTATGAGTGTGTGTGTGTGTGTGTGTGTGTGTGTGTGTGTGACCTTGTTCTTGTCTGCGTGTGCTGCCACTGTCCTCATGTGTGTGTGTGAGTGTGTGTGTGTGTGTGTGTGTGTGTGTGTGTGTGTGTGTGAGTGTGTGTGTGTGAGTGTGTGTGTGTGTGACCTTGTTCTTGTCTGCGTGTGCTGCTACTGTCCTCATGTGTGTGTGAGTGTGTGTGTGTGTGTGTGTGTGTGTGTGTGTGTGAGTGTGTGTGTGTGAGTGTGTGTGTGTGTGACCTTGTTCTTGTCTGCGTGTGCTGCTACTGTCCTCATGTGCCCGAGCAGGAACTTGAGTGTGTAGAAATGATGCTCAGGAAGATCATGGATCTACAACAACACAGAGAGACTTCAGTTACAAACACACACACACACACACACACACACACACACATCATGGATCTACAACAACACACAGAGAGACTTCAGTTAGAAACACACAACACACACACACACACACACACACACACACACACACACACACACACACACGCACACACACGCACACACACACACACACACACACATGCACAGACACATACTCACACACACACGTACACACACATCTAAGACATCACAGAGACTTAATTTAGAAATACACCCACACACACAAACACACACAGACACACACGCACACACACACATATACAGGACATCACAGGTACAACTTAGAAACACACACACACACACACACACACACACACACACACACACACACACACACACACACACACCATTGCTCGGAGAGTCTTGAGGCGGCCACTGGGGTCCTCCATGCGGTTTGCCTGGATGAAGTCCTGATATCTGTCTAGAATCACAAACACACACACACACACACACATACAGAAGCACACACACACACACATACAGAAACACACACACACACACACACACACACACACACACACACACACAGACACATACACACACACAAACACACAGAAACAAACACACACACACACACACACACACAAACACAGTGATATTTTTTAGTACAGTACATTAGTGGGGAAGACATACATCAGTGTAAAGACTACAACTCCCATGAGCAGAAACTACAATACCTCATATTACTGCACCTCAGTCAGTGATTCATTACCTGGGGAACCATTCTGGGAACTGCAATGCAATGCAGTGTGTGTGTGAGTGTATGCACGTGTGCGTGAGTGTGTGTGTGTGTGTGTGTGTGTGTGTGTGTGTGTGTGTGTGCATGAGTGTGTGTGTGTGTGTGTGTGTGTGTGTGTGTGTGTGTGTTAGAGCTTAGATCGGGCCCAAAAATTTGAGCCCGACCCTACCGAAGACCGATCATTTTCTACCCAAGCCCGGCCCGACCCGAGAGATAATGTGTGATAATGAGCCCGAGACCGATTTAAACCCGACATGTTAAATAGGCCTAATAATGGCCTACTTTTGTAACTGCATGTTCAGCAACAATTCCGGATTGATTTACGGACATTTGTTCAGCATATTCTTGAAGCATATTGCCTGTTGACAAGGCTTCATGTCTGTGTTGAGGTCCACGTCTTTCTGTCATACCTTGCGCTGAGACCAGGGTTCGAGTTATGATTCCATCTTCGTGAATTAATTGCGCGCGCGGGGGGGGGGGTTTCGTTCTTCAGTCTGCGCATCTGCGCAGGCGTTCGGTAAAGGCTTTGCGGACTTATGAATGTAATGGGAAGCAAGCACTGACCTTACAATTTGAGAAGTTGACAATGTCTCTCTCTCTCTCTCTCTCTCTCTCCCGGACCTCTGGCTGAATGTTATACACAACGGTGAACTGGCACTTATTAATTTCGGTGAATATGCTACTTGCACGAAATCCTCAATAAAGTTTACATCATGCGCAGCATGATCGGAATAGCCTGGTTAAAGCAATATCTAGGAGAAAGGTTGACCTAGGGAGAGCCGCGCATTATCTTACTATCTGGAGCTACAGTAGGCCTATGTTTGGCTTTATTGAAGTAGGCTAAAACCGAAACGAGCAAGCGGCCACATTTTCAGTGGCATTGTAACGGAGTGTGTCCGGCGGGTGGTAGACTCAAGGCATGGAAACGGAATAATGCAGACGTCTTTCTTTTATTTTATATTAGGCCACCGGCGGGGTGCATAACATAACAAATTAACAAACAAACTAAACAAACAAAACGCTAATCAAACTGAAAATAATCAGGGGCAAGGCCCACAAACTAGGCAAGATAACATACCATCATTAGATCCTCTAGCGTCAGAGGCAAACCCCGACTGTTACGCATGGTAACTGTCGGTCACAACCAAATCATGGTTTACAATCAATTAAGACATTGATTTATGTTTACAACCTATACATTGCAACTGCGCAAGCCCCTTTATCATCAGAGAACATAATAACAGCATGCCAATAAGGCAATAACACAAAAAGAAAAGATGATCAAAAACACCCCTGTAACAAGCGCTTCCCAGCAGGAGCGCGCTCGCAACTCCATAAAAAGGTTCCACCTCCCATAGCTCGGTTTGATCCCTGCCAGGCATGGACTGGCCATAGGGCATACAGGGCAATGCCCGGTGGGCCGTTGGTTATTTTGGGCCAGGGCTGTCATTTACTCATCATTTTCACGAAGGATATTGGGCTGGTTTAATTAAATCTCTCATATTCATGCAATATGTCCAACTTACAGTGTTATTTTAGCTAACCACAATGTTATTATTATTGAATAAAATCAAGGTGGGCCGCCATGGGCAAAAATGCCCGGGCCATTTTTTGGTCCCAGTCCGGCCCTGATCCCCGCTTATGATAACTTTATTTGTCAGTAAAATATTATATACTATTGTATTGTCAGAGCCCCCACAGATGTTTGAGTTTGCTGCTTTCATGGGAGCCAGACCTCTCTCTATGGGAGCTCAGCTCCCACTGGCTCCCACCTAACTCGAACCCTGGCTGACGGCTGTGATCCACCAGCAAGGAAGCGAACTCCTTCACTTCGCATTACACCGCACCGCTCATGTTCGCAAATCTGTTTGTCGTGGGTGTGTTTCAAAACACAGTTGCTGTTGAGTGGTTGAATTAAGATAGCCCTCCCAATCGCGTATCTGTCATTGGATACTCGCATGCGAAAATCGCTCTCATTTGCATATAGTTGGGCATTGCTGAACTTTTCCGCGTCCACCTAGCCGCATCGCTTAACCAGAATGCTTTGCAGACGCGACGGTCGCTTCTCATTGAAATGAATAGAGGTACCGCGGTGCGAAATTCGCTTAGCTTGCTGGTGGATCACGGGCGTGAGACACAGCTGCTCTGCGCACCTGTCATCTCATTCACTGAGATAGGCTGCTCATTCATTCATTAGACCGTCATGCTGGTAAATCCACGAACAACAAAAACCTTAACCAGAAGTTTTCTGGTAATAGACGGAGGTTATAATGCGTTGAGTTTGACCAAAATGCTGCAACGTTTACCCGTATTGTATTCAGAAACACCGTAATTTCTCCAAATGTATCCACTTTCACTTTCGGTTCCCACACGAAAGAAGCATGATTTTACTGTCGAAAAACAAACTTGATGTTTCCTTATGCTTTCCACTGGACTGGGTTAATTTTATTTTATTTTTCCCCCATCACATTAGAAGCTTTATATTACGTTATATGACTGATGTAGCCGACAGAGCGCAACAGACAGGTGCTGCTCAACGCTGCACAGAGCTGTCCAAACATTTTATTTTTTTCTATTAATCACCTTTGGCTTAGATAACATTTTTTACTGAGTTACTTAACCATAATACATACTTGCACACACTATAGCATCATAGGCTAAATAAATAAAATAAAACAAAAAATATTCTATTTATGGAACATTGATCACGAGCCCGGCCCGGCCCGAGCCCGATAGAGTGACGGCAAATGTCAGCCCGAGCCCGGCCCAAGTTCGGGTAGGGCTCGGGCCAGGCTCGGGCTCGGGCAGAGAATCTAACCTCTAGTGTGTGTGTGTGTGTGTGTGTGTGTGTGTGTGTGTGTGTGTATGTGTGTGTGTGTGTGTGCATGAGTGTGTGTGTGTGTGTGTTTGTGTGCATGAGTGTATGTGTACGTGTGTGTGTGAGTGTGTGTGTTACTCACCGTCGGTGAAGAGTGGTTCAGGGAGTTTCCGAAAGAAGGATTTCAGGAGGCTGCTCACTACATTCAGATCCTGCCACTTCTGCAGACAGATTAAAACACACACACACACACATGTAAACACTTTGTGCATGTACAAAGTATGTGTGTGTGTGTGCGTGTGTGTGTGTGTGTGACGCTCCTCATCAATGGTGTTAGTGTCAGCCCCCTTGTTGAGTGTGTGTGTGTGTGTGTGTGTGTGTAAAGTATGTGTGTGTGTGTGTGCGTGTGTGTGTGTGTGTGTGTGTGACGTTCCTCATCAATGGTGTTAGTGTCAGCCCCCTTGTTGAGTGTGTGTGTGTGTGTGTGTGTGTGTGTGTGTGTGAGACGCACCTCATCAGCGATGTTAATGTGGTCCCACATCTCGAAAACGAGATGTCCCATCTCTATGGGTTTTTCCTCTTAATAAATTCAAATTAACGTCTACTCCCTTGTTGAGCGTGTGTAAATATATGTGTTTATGTGTGTGTGTGTGTGTGTGTGTGTGTGTGTGTGTGTGTGTGTGTGTGTGTGTGTGTGTGACGCACCTCATCAGCGATGTTGATGTCTGCTCCCTTGTTGAGCGCCTCCTGCAGGTGAGACACGGCGGCGTTGTTTCCTGGAACTCTGTAGATGCCTGTAGAGTCCAGACCGCGTTCCTCCACTATTCCACAACATACCTCTACTAGCAGAGGAACAAACTACACACACACACACACACACACACACACACACACACACACACACACACGTCACATGTCAGGAGGAGAAAGTCAATCTAGGAACAGGTGGGTATCAGGACAGAATCACGGGACAGGTGGATATTAGAATATCGGGATGGGTGTTAATAACGACGTGATTATCGGGACAGGTGATTATCAGGACAGGTGATACTGGAACAGGTGATTATCAGGACAGGTGACAAGTATCAGGTGAGTATCAGATTGGTACTGTAAGCCCAGCAATCAGAAAGGTGTCAGGTGTGTGTGTGTGAGAGTGTGAGTGTGTGTGTGTGTGTGCCTGTGTATGTGTGTGTGTGTGTGAGAGAGAGTGTGTGTGTGCATGTGTGAGAGAGTGTGAGAGTGTGAGTGTATGTGTGTGTGTGTGTGTGTGTGCATGTGTATGTGTGTGTGTGTGTGTGTGTGTGAGAGAGAGAGAGTGTGTGTGCATGTGTGAGAGAGTGTGAGAGTGTGTGTGTGTGTTTCACCTTGTTGGTAGTGCCCGGTTGACACTCGTCCAAGCGAACCCCAAATGTTTTAGGCCCCGCCTTACGACCTCTCTTCACCAGACTGATGCCCCATGGAGACTTAGGTGGGCTCTCGTCTACACACACACACACATACACACACACACACACACACACACACACACACACACACACACACACACACACACACACACACACACACACCACATACATACAGCACATGCACACACAAGAACACACAGAAAAGGTCATGTACAGGCACAAGCATAAAATCACACACTCAGAAAAACACAAACACAAACACACACACACACACACACACACACACACACACACCTTTGGAGTCTGGTTCAGGGGAGCGAGTGTAACAGGGTTGGATTTGTGTTTCAGCACTGCATGCATCTTTTTTGTATCATTTCTGGGCTTCCATCTCACACAGAGTTTTTATCTCATATTTCCCACGCTGGGTCCCTTCTGTTTCTGTGTTGCCTTCATTCTGCCTCTTTTGGGAACTATTTCAGGCAGAGGTACATGTACTGTACATGTAGGTGCCATTTTTGGACTGTTCATGGATATTCTCTGTGTATTTGCTGGTCTTGCTTGTAGGTTTTACCCATTCTACCTAATGTAATGCAGTGGCAGTATTAGGGCATAGTATACTCTTGATCTGGGCATAGTATACTCTTGATCTGGGCATAGTATACTCTTGATTAGGGCATAGTATACTCTTGATCTGGGCATAGTATACTCTTGATTTGGGCATAGTATACTCTTGATCTGGGCATAGTATACGCTTGATCTGGGCATAGTATACGCTTGATCTGGGCATAGTATACTCTTAATTTGGGCATAGTATACTCTTGATTAGGGCATAGTATACTCTTAATTAGGGCATAGTATACTCTTGATCTGGGCATAGTATACTCTTGATCTGGGCATAGTATACTCTTGATCAGGGCATAGTATACTCTTGATTTGGGCATAGTATACTCTTGATTTGCATTTTCATTACTGTGGGTGGCCTTTTCTCACGCTACAGTGAGCTAGCTAGCGCAGACAGGTAGTATGGTGTGTAATTGCCATTGCTAAAGAAAGATAGAGTCCTAGCACTGTACTGTACTGTGGTTTGATGTGGTTTATCTGTTTGGCAGGAGCTTTGTGTCTGGCGTTCTGTTGCTGATTCTTTTCTTTTCTATTTCTGCAATTTCTCAGGTATGCCACACTTGATGTATTAATTTTATTGTTGGTTGTACTGTGCATTTTGCATATAACGTTTTTAGAAACTTTTTTTGCAAACTACTTGAGGCAAAGGAGCTTCGCGTCTGGCGTGCTCTGTCAGTGATTATTTTATTATTCTCTGGCGTGCTCTGTCGCTGATTATTTTATTATTCTCTGGCGTGCTCTGTCAGTGATTATTTTATTATTCTCTGGCGTGCTCTGTCGCTGATTATTTTCTTTTCTATTTCTGCAATTTCTCAGAAAATAAAATATCAAAGAGCAGATTGGTGTGGTGGTGTACTTCTAATAGCCTACATTACACAACAGAGGGAGAGTCGTCTCTGTTACACGAGGGCACACACACACACACACACACACACACACACACACACAAACAAATAACTTTGGAATCTGATTTAGGGGAGCAAGAGCACACGGAGGCACATAAACACACACACACACACACACACACACACACACACACACACACACACACACCTTTGGAGTCTGGTTTTGGGGAGCGAGGGCACACAGACACACACACACACACACACACACACACACACACACCTTTGGAGTCTGGTCTGGGGGAGCGAGGGCCAGCACTGGTGTCTGTCTTTGGGAGCAGAAATGGAGGCTTTATCCGAGACACTCTGGGAGACAAGTCAGGTCTGTTCCCCGTCATGCTACACACACACACACACACACACACACACACACACACACACACACACACACATGACACAAACACAAAAAACGTTATATGTATATAAGCCATGACGCTCACAACAACCATCACCACCATATTGTTTTAACAGTGTGTGTGTGTGTGTGTGTGTGTGTGTGTGTGTGTGTGTGTGATCTGTAATCTAAACATCATAGAATACAAAGGATGGTACCTCAGAGAGCATACTGCTTGTGTGTGTGTGTGTGTGTGTGTGTGTGTGTATGTGTGCTTGAAATACACTCACCACTGCTTCCTGTAGTCATTGAGTTTCTTGCTGATGAGTGCTTGCTTTGAGACACAGAGTTCCTGTACACACACACACACACACACACACACACACACACACATAAACACACTTTGAGACAGAGCTCCTGGAAAAGAATATTTTTTGTATTTATTCAGAATTCTGCCCATGGGCTGACTTCAATACGGGAATACAGTTTGGGTAATCGCTTTCACACACACACACATACACACACACACACACACACACACACACACAGACACACACACACTCATACACACATACATGCACACACATATGTACACACACACACACAAAAAAAAACACACACACACCCCTACCTCGCTGTCAGTCACATGTTGTCACGGATACAGACGACCCAGGTGAGCGCACGCACACACACACACACACACACACACACACACACACCCCTACCTCGCTGTCAGTCACATGTTGTCACGGATACAGGCGACCCAGGTGAGCACACACACACACACACACACACACACACACACACACACACACACACCTACCTCGCTGTCAGTCACGCTGTTGTCACGGATACAGGCGACCCACGTGAGCACACACACACACACACACACACACACACACACACACACACACACACACACACACACCTACCTCGCTGTCAGTCACGCTGTTGTCACGAATACAGGCGACCCACGTGAGCATGTCCTGGCGGTCGGTGGCCTGCAGCAGGTGTTCGCTGTAGTCCTGGGTGCTGAGACGCAGCACATGCTTGCGCCGTGATTCGCTGTAGGCGATGTCAGCCAGGCAGCCCGCAATGCTGATTGGCTGTTCATCTTCTGTCCCGCCCCCTAACACCGCCTCTCTCTTGTCCTTGTAGAGAAACAGCAAATCGGAGCGCAGCACCGCATAGACACGCCTCCATGGGCGTATCCCACTGCCCACCTTCTGCAACACACACACACACACACACACACACACACACACACACACACACACACACACACACACACACACACACACACACACACACACATACCGTATACAGACACACAGACACACACATACACAGATACAAAGACACACACACAGACACACACACACAGACACACACATACACACACACATACACACAGAGCACAGAGTGTTATTTTTCTAGGAAGGGGAACATGTTGCCATTGTGTGTGTGTGTGTGTGTGTGTGTGTGTGTGTGTGTGTGTGTGTGTGTGTGCTACTGTCTCACCTTCCCTTTGTCTGTCTGGAGTGTTTTGTAGTGAATCCATCCTTCCCTCCAGGTGGCGCTGTAGTCAGTGTCCAGTTCTGAAGCAGAGTGTCTCTTGGAGCCCAACTCACCTACAGTCTGCACACACACACACACGATGCACACAAACATACACACACATGATGCACACACACATGATGCACACACACATGCACACACTGATGCGCACACACACACACACACACACACACACACACACACAATCAACAATACACATAATGCGTACACACACACACACACATGCACACATGATGCACACACACACACACACACACACACACACACACACACACACACACACACACACATATACACACACACACACACACACACACACAATCAACAATACACATAATGCATACACACACACACACACACACACACACACACACACACACAGACGTGCCCATTATGCTTCGCCTATACACACACACTCACACCAAGCAGACACAGGCACACACACACACATATACTCTGTACATGCACACACACACACATACAGAGACACTCACATGCATACACACACACATACATCAGACACACAAACACATGTATACTCACACATACTTACATACACACATACACACACACACACACGTACCCCGTCAGTGAAAAAACTCTTTGATCTCTTTGGTCGTCTCCTGAAGACAGACAGAGTGAGAGAGACAGACAGACAGAGAGAGAGAGAGAGAGAGAGAGAGAGAGAGAGAGAGAGAGAGAGAGAGAGAGAGAGAGAGAGAGAGAGAGAGAAAATATTGGGTCAATATCTTTATCTATTTGATGAGACAGTGAGGAAGCAAGGGCAAAAACACAGCGAGTAGGACATGCTCTGTATCTGCTAAAATTTTTTGCAGGAGCTCTTTAGGTTATTAATTATTCATTCAATGTCAGCATAGAAAAGGAATCATGATCCTCCATTCAAAGACTGTAACATTGTGTGACCCTGTGTGTGTGTGTGTGTGTGTGTGTGTGTGTGTGTGTGTGTGTGTGTGTGTGTGTGTGTGTGTGTGTGTGTGTGTGTGTGTGTGTGTGTGTGTGTGTGTGTG